>CM073125.1:56203642-56436142 GCA_037039145.1 Fundulus diaphanus | reverse complement strand
CAGGGCTCGTATAGAAGTTTGGGTCTGCTGGGACTTTTAAAGGTCATGCCAGTTTCACTCTTTCCTTCCCTGTGTCCCTCTCTCTCTCCTGCGACTGAGAAAAGAACATGAGCTGATAGCCTGTGGAGAATATTGCGCACCATCTCTGGGCTCCTCCAGCACATTTCTAAAACTACCCTGGGAAATGTGTTAAAAGGCAGCTCACAGCATGATAAAACACACAACATGGCCCTGTCCATGCCCTTGGTAAGTCTCAATATTCAAACCACACATAATAGCATTCACTGCACAGTCGATATGGACTTCTTTTCATGTCTTTTGAGCGTCCACGCTGCCTCACGCTGTGCTTTAGGTCGTGCTTGCTTGGTAAACAATAAGAGCAACATTGACAATAAAGCAGCCATGCATCACGTCTGGAAACCTTAGGGAAGATGGGTCTGTGTCTTTCTGAAGCTATCTGATATTATATTCCCAAAACATCACAGTATATGGCTATATAGGATACTATTCTGACATACAGAAGATATCTTTGCATAGAAAACAACCCTTCTCTCACCCTTCACTGCGCCACACCAGATGATATCATCCATGTCTGTCCAGCTATCAGGGGGAGAAATTATTTACAGCAAGGAAGCACAGCAGATGGTGTCACATCTGGGAACCAGTGTTGCTCCACACCAAAATAAATTTCCTGGATTTTTCATTTACCTGCATGAAATGAGAAGAAAGCAAACCAAGCCGGGAGTGAGAATAGGAATGGCTGAGTGAAATCCTTTGGCAAGGCAAATTTATTTGTGTAGCACATTTCAGTACGAGGACAACGCAAAGCGCTTTGGAGAATATTGTCTGTGTGTATATGAAATTATAGCTAGATGTCTTAATTTCAGGCCTTTGTTTTTCATTATTATTATTATTATTATTACTAGTAGTAGTAGTAGTAGTATTCCTTGAGGTGTAAACATTATTATTATTATCATTATATGTGATTGTGAGAATAAAACTAAAGCTTTATCCAAATCTGTTAGTTATTACACTTGAGCCAAGATGGACGTTTTGACTGTAGTTCCCATTTAGATGGTAAAATCGCTTATTATTATTAACCCCTCAACAGTCAAACTGCCTGACATGATTTTAATGCTACTAAGACCACTGTTGTACATAGAAGTATTACACTCATGCTTGCTTGTGTGTCTTTAATCAAACATAACCTCAAGCGGTACAAACCCATGAACTACACTGAAAAACAGAGTGTATTCTGCTGGACCGCGGGGCAAATTCATTCAAGGACTTTTCTGTTACATTACAAGTGTTGTAAATATTTTATTTAAAGATTTAGCCTTTATTCCATAAGGAAGAAAAAGAGATTTCTCTACTGCAGAACCAAAGTCTTGATTAAATCTTGAGGTTTCAGTGTGAAAGTGGCAGTCCATTTTCAGCATCCTCTATTAAAAGGATTGTGAAAGCTATAAAATAAAAATTCATCTCAATCTATGATGCAAAAAGGCTCATTTTTTCACCATGTCTGAAATCAGGAAATATGAACGACAGCAAAAAAGAGAGCAGAAGGAAAGTCCGTGGCAGATTTGAAAGTTGCCATAAACTGGCAAATGTTACGCCTGGATAACTAAACTATGGCATCAATAAATAACACAATGGCCAAAAAAGAGGAAAGTAGTGACATTTAATCTGAGTTCATAAAGTTAAATCTCAAATTTTATCCTTTAAGAAGAAGAAAGTCAGGTAAACCACTGTCTTTGTAGTTACTTATTACATGTTGTGTCTGACTGTGTAGTACTAAGAACTGCTTTCTTAGTACTACAGAGAGAGACCAACAAATTACTTTTACAAGTGGATCATAACTGCTTTCGCTATAGTGCTCCGGTTGATATGCATGCACAAAAAAACAACAACTTCAAGTTCAATGGACACAGAAACTGAAAGGTAAAATAAACTGACCTTGGAGAGCAAAAAAAAACTGGAGCCCTGGTAAGAGAGTCCAATGCTGTGTAATGTGTGCAGTGTGCAACAATTGTTCTCTGAATGACAAAGGTGGGTAGAAAGGAGTTACATTTACTTGAGATACATTTTGAACAAAATGTTCACAGTAGTAGCTTTACTGCACTGTACTTACTCCTTCTTGAGTAATATTAAGTTAGCTGTACTACCTTACAGCAAGAAAATCCCTGGTTTGAATCCCAGCCAGGTCTTTTCTGTGTAGTTTGCATGTTCAATCTGTCTGTGGGTTCTTTCTTTCTTGCCCGGGTGTTGGACTGACAACCTTTTTAGGTTGTGTTCTGCCTCAGTGATGGCTGAAGATAGGAACCAACACCTCTTTGACCATACAAGGTTAAGTGGGTATAGGCAATGGATGAATGAATAAAAATCAAATTTTATGTCAGGATGTTTGTTTACTTAGTTTTAGGCTCCTGGGGATCCTGCACTCTGTTTATTTTTTGCACCTCTTTAGAGTTGTTTATCTGTAGACTCGGTTCCCGTCGTTAGTTTTCTGTTCATTACGATGTTAAGTGGTTTATTCTTGTTTCTATTTTATCCCTATGTTCCTGCCTGCCTGTCTTCAATTTAGTTTGTTTATTCTATCATATCTGCTCATTCCTAATGTATTCCTGTTAGATTCTGCTCTCCTCCAGTCTCTGTCAGATCATTGCCCTGTCTCTCCCCCTCAGTTACACTTTTCACCTGTGCTAATTGCTCCACCTGCTGTCCCTTCTGTTTTCTCCTCTATTTAGTCAGGCAGTCTTGCCTCACTCGGTGTCAGGTCCTCGGTTATAAAACCACTGTTCTGGTTTCTGTTCAGTTGTGCTCCTGGTCCCGGTTTCTCCTGCCTGTCTATAAGTTTCAGTATATGCTTGTCAATAAATCACCAATCTACTCAACATGCGACTCTTGTATATTTGCCTGGACTGTGCTCCACCAAAACAAAACCAAATACTTTAATAAAATATCACTTTCTCAGCAATAAACATTATATATAATTCTTTACAACCTGGTCTATGATAGCAGTAATTTTGGGCATTAGTCACTTTAAACAACATTTGGGTTTAAAACCTAGCTCAGTATGCGGGCTCAAATATGTAACCCAACCCCATTATGCTAAATCGGTCGAGGCAGATGAGCGTTCACACTGAGCCTGGTTCTGGTTCTGCTGGAGGTTCTCCTCCCTGTTAAAGGGGAGTTTTCCTCTCCACTGTCGCTTCATGCTTGCTCAGTATGAGGGATTGCTGCAAAGCCATCAACAATGCAGACGACTGTCCACTGTGGCTCTACGCTCTTTCAGGAAGAGTGAATGCTGCTTGGAGAGACTTGATGCAACCTGCTGGGTTTCCTTAGAGAGGAAACTTTCTGACCAACCTGTATAATCTGATCCAATCTGTATAATCTGATTGAATTTGACTTTGTAAAGTGTCTTGAGATGACATGTTTCATGAATTGGCGCTATGTAAAGAAATTTGTATTGAATTGAATTGAATCAACACAGGGCTGGATGGGTCCAAATTTGACCCAAGATTGAGTAAACAAATGAAAAGTCTTTTAACCCAGCAGTTTTCAAACCGTTTGATTTAAGAGGGCAAAAATTATGTCACTTCATGGTGAGAAAGAGTATTGATTAATAAATGGTATAAGCCATGCTTTTAGGCTGTTCTGAATGTCAGACAAACAATGATTCAAATTGCAGACATTGTTCATTCAAGCTGGCTGGGCTGCCTAAAAATACAAGGTTATTTGCAGCAGCAGCCTGCAGGAACGGCTCCACTGGGACAGAATGATAAACACACTCATGCATACACATGAATGCTTGAGTGCACCGACGGTATTTTTTGGTGGACTGGGTCGCTAGTTAATTTTGTACAATCAGGCAAGATTTAATCCTCATATTTTGAAATATGAATAGTAAAATATTATCACATGGGATAATTGTTCATCATTTGAACATCAGGTTTTATAGTTTTACACTTGCATGACTTAATTTTCTTTCAGTTGTCAAATCAAATTTAGCTTTAATAACATAACAAGGAAAAAGTGGCAGTTTAGCAAGAATGGGAAAAGAACTGTTTTATGTATTTCCTGTGTATATTGTAAAAAAACAACAACAACAAAAAAAAGCCCAAATAAAAGTTGTTCATACATATGAACAACAAACACATTTTGGAGCCCAAAGTGTGTGAACATCATTTGGAATACATAATTGCAACGGAATAAAGTAAATAGTTCAATAACTGTCTATTCCATATCCGATTTGCAAGAGATCCAACAAATAACTCATGAATCGACAAATTTTACAGCAAATGAAAAAAAGGTAAAGTAAGCTAAAACAAACCAGCAAAATAAAGTTGATTCATTTTATCCATTTCATCTTTTCTTCATACATTAAGATGACAATTTACAAAATTGATTGAATAGAAATACTGATCGACCTCTGTCTATCAGTCTGGATGCTGGTGCACCATGAGATCATCCATTCAAGGGTTTAGCTGAATGCTTTTAAGTAGGCGACATGTGGCCAACTGAGTGTGGCTATGATCAATTCAACTTAAAAACATTTCTTTGAGTTCTAAACGAAAATTCTAACCACAGTCTTTGAATTCACAGCAATAGGTGTTTTGGGGGTGTTTATGGATAACAAGGAATCTAAGAAACATAGGGAGAACTTTATGTGACAGAGATGTACTTCCTTTGCTTGCAAAACACCTAAATATTGTAATCTGAACCTCTCATAAAACATGAAGACTGAAGAATGCACACCCTATTCCGCTTGGCTGGATCACTGTCATTAAAATCCTGCAGCACTGGCAGTAGAAAGAACATCAATGATTAGTGTAATTTTTCAGGCTTTGCTGTCTTGGGAGGTTCACTTTTCGTTAATATCCCACCTTGGGGTAGCCCAGAATGAGCTGAAGGATGTCGCTGAGAAGAGGGATGTCTGGGTTTTTCTCCTGGACCTGTCGCCCCCACAACCCGATCGCTGATAAGCGGAAGACAATGGATGGATACATACTTCTATGACTAAATCAGAGTCCTGAGCAGAGAACAGCTCACTCAATGCCCCCAATACCAGAACTAAACATGGCAAGGCAGCAAAACGTTCTGAAGACCTGAGATGACCATGATTTCTATCATGTCTTATGGTTTATATTGTGGGAAGTTACCATTTTGACATGTGTTTTGTGTTTTGAATGTGATTCTCTTTTTTAGAGCACATTTTGTGCTTGGGTATGCTGACTGAAGCACATCTACACATTTTATGACCATGCTTAGTTTGGAGGGAGTAAGCAGGTTCACATTTAAAGATTCATGATGAGTGAAACTGGCTAAATAGCTACTGCCTGAATCTGTCTCTCTTAGGCTTATTGTTGATTGCATTTAAATATTTATCATATACATATTGGACCCCCAGGGGCAGCATTTGAGATTACAAGAGTCAGTTTGTTAATTGCCAATAAATGCCACACAAGCTTTGTGATCTAGACATTGCATTTTATTATTAATGAGCCAGAGAGAGCGGTGTGACATTTACATTGAGCCCGTGGATGTAAATGAGAAGCCACACATAAGATCTGATCATCTAAATTGGGCAAAAAGATGTTTAATTTTATTCGAATAAAATATTTAATTTTTTTCTGTCTTATGCTCTGAATTTTAATTAAAAACGTACTAATTATTCAGATAGTGTTCTTTTCTGGCTGGGTTTTTTTCCACTCTTTTTTTTAAAGAGGCCAATACAGTCCTCACAAGAATACTAAACACAACCAGGTGCAACACTCCTTTTTTTCACTTCATTTGAATTAAAATTGTATTTTATCTACATTCAATTAAAATGGAACATCCTTTCTGCAATTAGCTCTTTGGTTTGAAATGCACATTGGCATACAACTATATTCAGAGGGAAAAAATGGCATCTGGGAAAACACACAAAACATTATTGTGATGAGTAAAAATGAAAAAGGACCCAAATGTGTGAAAGAGGCAGGTTCAGACACAAAGATTACTAAATGAATGAATGAATAACTGAATGAAATAATTAATTAATGCATGAATGAATGAAAAGGTTCTCAAACTAAACTCTCAATGCAATAATCAGGGCCATGCTCTTGAATATTAAAAAGGACTGCACGTGCAACCATTTTGTCACCAGCAGAGGATTTAGATCTTAATGTAAAATCATTGTATTTTATGTAACTTTAAGGAATGGCGCAGATTCCTTGGTGGTCTAAAAAGATATTCAAATCTCTAGATCTCTTTCAACAATGCCATACGACTGTTGAAACTGTTGTTTTCCTGGTGGGAAACTTTAGAAATGACAAAAGATGATTGTAATGAACTTTATGTATGAACTTCATGTATCTGTCTTTGAAGTGGGGGAGGGGTGGAATTGCAACTTTGGTTGCTTGCTTGAAATCTATTTATATTTGCATTCACTGGCAACTTTATTTAGTGCATTTGTTCAATTGCCTGTTATCCTAAACAGTGAATAAATTAATTGCAGAAACTCGGTAGATATCTCGATGTGGTGAAGGCAACCTGTGGAAGTTCACACCACGAGCCTGAATGTGGAAGAATTGTGGAATAGCTGTTGTTGCCAGGTGGGCTGGTCTGAGCATTTCAGAAACTTCTGATCTATTGAGATTTTAACACAAAAAAAGTTTACTGGGAACAGCCTTAAATAGAGAAAAGTGTCCAGTGATCAGCAGTTGTGTGAAGGAAAATGCCTTGGAGAATATCATGGGGAATGGGCAGACTGCTTTAAGGTGATAGAAAGGAAACTGCAGCCTAGATAAGTTCTAATTTTAACTAAGTTATGCAGGATACCATCTCTGAAACATGAAAAACCTTGAAGCAGATGAGCTACATTAGCAGAAGACCACACTGGGTGCTGCTTCAGCTCAGGGATCACAGGCGGATATTATCTGGATGCTAAATCTAGAGAAATGTGTTTCTTCTTTAGTGAGATCAATTATTTTGTACATGGTTGCAGCAAAATAAACATAAATGTAAAAGTAAGTTAAAGTTAAAGGGGTCTCCTGACACAATCTGCCACTCCTTGAAAAGGGAAAACATGTTCGGTGTTTACTAAGTTTCAAAATGTTGCATGTGTGTAGGAACAAACATTTCCCTCAACCTTTACTGCACTGCAAGAACCACTAATGACCTAAAACCACATTACAAACACAGTTTCAAGGAAAGCCTGTTTATTTTTTCCCGACAGACCACTTTTCTGGTTTTCCCTATATGTCTGCTGGCTCAAAGCTCAGTAAACATCCTAATCCATCCAGATTTGGATCCTATTTTCTAGTGATGAAATACTTGTATGTCATATGGACAAATCAAGGCTAAAAGGCCTCTAATGGGTTTCTGTATGCTGGTAGCCTCTTCCACCTGAATTCCATCAAACCAGCTGAATCGAAAGAAGACATCCCCTTTTATAAACATCTGCCATTAACATTTACGCCGCAGAAGGCAGTATTAAAGTCTCCCAGGGATCCTGACAAGATAACTCATAAAATCCTGGTGGAGGGTCAAAGGTAGCAGATTTGGGAGGAGGTGCATTCCCCCAGTCCTGTAAAGACTTATAAATCACCTGGAAAGCTTCTGCTGCACATTTATGTTCATCTCTCTCTCTCACAGCCTTTTTTTTAACTGTACTTTTGCAAGCCTGAGAATTTCACCCAGAAATGAAATCCTTCACTGTAATTCCCAGACTTTTGCAGCTTGGTGAAGAGAGAAATGAAGGACCAGAGAGCAGCTGACATGGTGACACTGATAAAGTACTACACCGAGACCTCAGAACATTGCAGTTTAGGAGCGACTGATTATCCAATTAACACATGAGAAGCTGTTTGGAGTAACGTTAACAAGTTGAAACTGTCTTTACTTCCTTTACTGAGAACATATTTTTTTAATGAGACATTAAATGTGAATTAGTTTTTATTTGGTTTTCCAGTCGTAGCTCTGGAAGTTAAGAATGCTTTAATTTTGTGTTTGACAAATCTTAGACATAATATGCAACTACTTCCTTAACATAACCAAATTCTGGCCAGCTTTGTAATTAACAACTTTCTATGCTGACATCAGTTCCTAAAACCTTTCCACCATTTATTGTGATATTTAGCTTTTATGCAGGACTTTTCTAGAGTAAGTAGAGGATAACCAAAATATTTATTCAAAAAAATGCAAGCAGTGAACGACGACCTACTGCGGCAAACTCAAGCTATAAATTATCTTGTTAAAGATGTGCAAACAATTTTTAAATACAAGCATTTATTTTATTTGAGGCAAGCTAATCTTTCTGTGAAAATTTGCTGACACATCTAACCTTTATTTTGAGCACATTTATCCCCAATCAAATCAAAAACCCATATTAAGAAATATTTATTTTAAAGAAAATTACTGGCACCACACTCTTCATACATTACTGACGTGGCAGCTTTGTTTTGCCCCACCTCACTTCCCCAGCCAGCCTGATTGAACACACCTGCTCTCAATCATCTCTTCCTCTGTGTGTTTAATCAGTCTGTTCCCCTCCTTCCATGCCACATCGTCTTTGTTTCTTCCAGCAAGCAGTCCAGCACTTTTTCCCCAAGCTTTCTAGCCTCTAGTGACTTTTGGACCTATTTTGTGCCTCGACTCTGCCTCAGCCCAGTGTTTTTTGGATATCTCTGCCCTCTTGACTGATTCTGTGTACTGACCTTTGGACTGTCATTAAACCACAGAATTTTGGAAACTGTCTAAGTTGTCATTTGAGTCCTGCTTGCCTAGTTTCCTGTCACAAGTACCTTTTCATTTAGGGATTTCCAATTGGTGATCCATTACATGGGGCATGAATACACTTTTGTGCAGCTGGGCTATAATCAGGTTACAACAAAAAGCTTTAAAATGCAAGAAGAAAAAAATATGACTTAGAGACAAGAATGATATAGGGCACAGTTTGTTCAAAATGACAGGTAGAGAATACTTTTAGAGGCTGGCATAAAATTTATTTAGGCATTCTTGATGTGTTTCTATTAGGCTAACCGGTAACTGAAACTGCAAAGGCATGTTGCTGATGTGAGTGTACACATTGATTTTGAATGATTCGGGTTCTTTGCAGTGCCGCAACTGTATCTGTAACATATTCAGTGTGAGCCCGGCGTAAAGACAAACACCCTGAATGGACATGGTAAAATTAGGGGGTAAATTCCCAAAGTTAGTCACCATCTAATGTAGAACAGATTACTGGATCAATGTTTGCTTTTGTGTTTGTTTGTCTCTCTTGTTGTGTCTCTGCTCTGTCTTCTCTAACCCCCAGTCGGTCGATGAACGTTCATACTGAGCCCGGTTCTGCTGGAGGTTTTTCCTTCCCGTTAATGGGGAGTTTTTCTTTCCACTGTTGCTTCATGCTTGCTCGGTATGAGGGATTGCTGCAAAGCCATGGACAATGCAGACGACTCTCCCTGTGGCTCTACGCTTCTCCAGGAGTGAATGCTGCTTGTCGGGACTTTGAAGCAATCAACTGGTTCCCTTATATAGGAAATTTTTGACCAATCTGTATAATCTGACCCAATCTGTATAATATGATTGAATTTGACTTTGTAAAGTGCCTTGAGATGACATGTTTCATGAATTGGTGCTATATAAATACAATTGAATTGAATTGAATTGAACTGAATTCATTTGGTTAAAGTGGCTGATAAAATGGCAGTCCGGTCCAGCTTGTGGGTTTTAATATCAGGCAGGTGCAGAGGAAGGACACCTCTGTCATGTTCTTTTAGTATATATGGTGCCTAAGTATGGAAACGCTGCTAATCAGTTCCCCACTGGGAACATTAAAAGTTACCATTAACAATTACAGATGACCATTGAAATGTTGCTCCATGTGGTGAACGTGGCTTCCAGAAGGGTCATGGTCTGAAACTGGTGTCCATTTTTGGCCCGGTAAATGGTTTATTGTCCTCACATCGCCCTTCACATTCCACTTCCCATTGTAGATGTGTGAAGTTCAAGGCTCTGGCATAAAATATAGAAATATGAGCAGGAAAAACTACGTATGGCCTTTTTTAAATATGGTGTAGAATCCATGGTGATGTGGGCCTGTTTATCGTCCAAAGGCATTGGGAGCTTCATTAGAATCAATGCATTCATGAACATACCGGGACATTTAAAATAACAATTTAGAGGGCCTCTAAGAGAAAACTGATAATGGGTTATCACTGGGTCTAAGACACACTAGCGACATATAATGCACTCCACACTTGTGCAGCGTCGAGCAACCTGTTAGAGTCAGAAACATCTTCTCATGTATGTACAACCAAAGTCTAGCAATTTGTTGTTTCTTTGTGTTTTTAAGCATGACTTCTCGTACAATGTCTGTTAATGTGCTTTAATTATTATGCACCGCGGCGCTCACAATGTGCGTTCCCCTAATGTACTGCCATGTTGGCAAAGGTGAGTAATTAAAATTATTTACAGAAGGGAAGCCCATTTTTGTGCCCCTAGAATTTTTTAGACAATCATTTCTTAAATTGTTAATGTACTGTAATTATCTACTTCTCTACACTCTATTCAAAAGAGAAGCACCAGAAAATGTAAGTAAAGTTAATGAAACCCAAGTTGTATCCAGGCTGTAAACAGACCGTTTCAATGCAGATTCTATACAGCAACATTTCTACAGCATCCAGTCTATCGATGCCCTTGCCTGTGCACATCCAAAAAGAAAAAAAAATGAGATTAAGCACACTCGTCTTCATCACTATTCATGTCTGTAATTCCATGTTACACAGGTCATTAAGGCAGCAGGATGACGGGTGATTAGGAGGCGACTGCATTTGATCGTTTCTCCGTGGCTCTCTTTGAAATAAATTTGTGTCAACACAATGGCAATAAGCCGCGCCACATCAAGTCAGTGACTGAACAACAGGATTTAAAGTCTATTGTGTTTGGGCACGCTTGATGTATGTGAGGGAATTTGGTTCGGATGGTCCTGATGGCTCCCTGCAGGGACTGCATGCGTGCTCTTTTTGATTTCATGCCTGCCAGTTTGTA
The DNA here is from genome assembly GCA_037039145.1 of Fundulus diaphanus. Taxonomy (NCBI): domain Eukaryota; kingdom Metazoa; phylum Chordata; class Actinopteri; order Cyprinodontiformes; family Fundulidae; genus Fundulus; species Fundulus diaphanus. Next base: position 56,425,108 of record CM073125.1, on the reverse strand, counting down.
GGTATTTCCAAACAAGCTTCAACTAAAACAATTTACCATCTTTAAGGTTGCAATTGATTTGTTCTGTTTTGGTTAATTACACAACCTGTAATTTAAATGTAATTTAACAATCCTAAAGTCGGTTTAACTGAACAATTATGCAACTTTTTTTTTCTTTAATATTTTTTTTCCCCTCATTGCATAGTGCTGTGGAAAAATATTTGCCTTTTACAGATTAGTTTCATATCTTAAAACTAATTTTAATTTCAGTAAAAAATAATTAGAGTAAATTCAAAATAAAGTGGGCTAAAATATTTCAAGAAGCAACACAGACGTTCAGATCTAAGGAAATTCATGAGCACATTATCCTACAAACCAAGAAAATGTGGAAAAGTGGTGAACCAAAATTATTCCAACTTGCATCAACAACTCATCCATTCTCAACAGAACCCAGACAAACAGCTAAAGCGCTGCAGGCCTAAAATACCGCAGCTAAGATGTTCCTGATTCAATAATAAGAAAGAGACTGGGAGAAATGATATCCACGGGGGAGTTGTCAGGTTAAATCCATTGCCGACTAAAAAGAATTCAAAGACTTCTTCTTAAATATGGGGAAAATGTTGATGCTCTCCAAGATTCTTGGTAAAATGTTCTGTTGACTGACGAGAAAAAAATATAAACTTTTTGGAGGTTGTGCATCCCATGACATCCGGTGTAAAACGAACACAGCATTAAATCAACCTTCTCCTGAAGGAGAAGGACCTGAAGCTGAAGCATATCTGGATTAGACAGAAGGACAATCATCCAAAGCACACCAGCAAATCTACCTCTGAATGACTTAGAACAAAAGCTATAAAATGTGCAGAGAGTAGTGTACCAAAGACTTGTTGTCACAAATGCTTGATGAAAGCTGTTTATGGGCAACTGCTTTTCCCCCTTTAACATAGGACAATGTTCCTTTGAGAAGGTTTTTCCATTCATAAATTTAATCATTGCTAGAAAGCCATATGTTATATTTAGTGAAGTTGTCTTTGTCTAATGTTAAAGTTGTATTGATGATTTGTAAAGCCACAAACTTTCACATTACTTTATTTGTTCTTATTCATTAAAATAGTCTAGGAAATTCACATAGCTTTCTAGTCTTAAAGTGGTTGGTTTGTATTTTTACCTGTTTCCCACCTGCTTCCTATTTTCTAATGTACAGGTAAATGTAAAACATTACAAGTGCAATCATAACTCAATAACAAATACATCCCACAGCATAAGGGTTAATCTAACCCACCAATTTATTATACATTTATTTTTACAGGCAAGTCATTAAGAACAAGTTCTTATTTATAGTGGCAGCCTGACAAGTGGAGTAACCACTTAGGAAAAGGGAAGTAGGGCTAAAATAAATACAATACATTAGTAATTCATACATAAAATACAATTTAAAACACAACAGATAACCCAAAAATGACTATGTAGAGAAGCAGCTGCAAGTGTCTGTGAACAAGGATGATATAATTGTTTTGAAGGATGAAACTGAAATTAGTCTATCCAGTTTAAGAATATTTTGCAGCGCGTTCCAGTGACGAGCGGCAGTAGATTGAAAAGAAGCAAGACCAAAGGTAGTGTTGGTTGGACCCAATAGACTGCTCTCCCTGCTGCCCTTTGGGAGGAGGCTTCGCAGCATCCGCTGCTGGTCCACCAGGTCCTACAACAGCTTTTTTCCCCTTGCCATCAGACTGTTAAACTGTTGAACTCTAAACTGGACTCTGCACCACACATGCGCAGAACTGAACTTTATGGCCATTTTGCATCATTATTTTGCACTGCCAATTTTGCTGAACTTTTACAATCCATTTAAATTTGAAAGAACACAACTGAACGTTTACTGCATTTTTGTACCATTATTATCTTGCTTTGCCAACATTGAACTTTTTAAATTAATGCCTTTTTTGCGCCACTATTTCTGCACTATAAACATGGTGGAACATTCTTCTGCACACTTTTTAAAAAAATGTTTTTCTCTTACACTGCACATTCTTATTACTGCTGCACTTTATATTGTAATGTTATTTTATTTCAATTGCAATCTTATTACATTGTCGTAAGCTGTATGCAACAACATTTTTTTGTATACACTCTGTGCATACAAAATGACAATAAAGTTTGTCTAAATCTATGTCTAAGTCTAGAGTTCTTAACGATCCCTATGAAATTACTGTTCCTAATATTTTGTATTTAGATTACTGTAAACACATTTACACAGAATCTGGTACTCCTTAGCCATTGACCTCTTTCTCTGGAAGCAATTAAAACTAGCTCTTGGATCTTTGGCCCAATAGGAAGTGTTGACAGATTTATGGCCTCGAGGACTAGAGACCACATTTACCCAAGCAACATTTGATGTTTCTCTTTCACAAAAGTGTTCACAATGATAGCTTGGCACATTTGGGGAAAAGGTAAAAAAAAAATCTAAATTTCTAACTTCAATAGGACTCGACAGTCACAAACAACAATCATGAGAGAACATCCGAGCGGTGTGTACTACAAGAAAGGGGAAGAAAATGAGTGGGACCATTAGACTTTGAGCCACTTGAAATGCAGCTGATGTTTCCCAGGACTCCATTTCTGAGATATGCGTGATATGTAATCTGGCCAGACTAGCAAATCGGCAGATTCTCATCTTTATAAGTCTGCATAAAGGTTTTTCACTCCAGTCCGAACGTAGACATTGCTAAACATCACCAGTCTGGACACTTATCTGATTATATGGCATCAGTACTGTTTGAACAGTTTTGTGACAATTTTAGACAGCCTTAATTCTTTCTATTGAGATGACATAAACAATCATTCTGTTTGAAGAGGATGACTCTGGAAGCACAGCTGGGTCCTTGTTATTGGCTCACATGGGCTTATTTGACATCTCAGGCGCCTTGATTTGTCTAGGTCAGGCATCAGTCTTCTTGTCTTCTGTTTAAAAAACACAAACAAGTGAATTGCCAAATAAATGCTAAAAGACACACCATGGATTAAGTTAAACACATTTAAAGTGCCTCTATTTTACATTTTAGTAAATTAAACAAAAAAAGGGTAAAGTCAGTGCTCACCGAACCTAGCATGATCTTGTTCAGGGCCAGTTATGCTGTGGCATAAACTCTCATTCTGTGTTATCTTTCAAAGCTAACTGAACAAACGACCTTGGGATAAACAATGTTCGGGGTCATTCACAATTCTCAACATTTTTCAAAGGTTTATAAAACATACTTTTGTTTGGACCCCCAGATTCGGGCCAATCAGGTTGCAGTATTGTGGTTTAAGGCGGGACATACAGCTGTGACGAAAGCAAGAGCTGCTGAGCCCACAGCTGAACTAAAACAAGCATGGCAGCACAGGAGGACGCACTCGTAGCTGCTGCCATCACATCTGTTTGGTAAGAATCTACGATTTCTTCTTTGATAGTAGAACAGCAACAAGTGCCTTGACTAGCTTAGTTTCCTGTGGTTTCTCATACAGGTGCTGCTTACATTTTAATTGGATTGGCTAAAACCAACCTTTGGTAGGCGGGAACTAGGTGTTGCTTTGCCCAATCAGCTCGGCGAGTTCTGCTGAATGTCCCTCCTTTCCCCAAACGGATTATAGGAGCAGTTATGTGTTGTTAAAATCGATGAAAATAACATGACATGACTGCTATTGATATTATTGTAAAACGTCGCTGAAGCAGCTCCAGATAAGGCGGGGACTGGATTGCTCTTCTGAAGGCACAGTGCAGTGAACTGATCACTCACAGCCCATATGGGCTTTGTTATTTCTCTGAGTGAAGAATGTCATGTGTTACATGAGACTTGACAGCTCTGCCTATTAAGTTTGTTGCAGTAGAACAGCAAAATGTGATAAAATATGGATCATATTGTCATAATTTAAGCACACAAAAGACCTCGGTGTTGCTTCGCCCAATCAGCTTGGAGAGTTCTGCTGAATGTCCCTCCTTTCACCAAACAGATTTGATGGGAGCAGACCCAGATTGATAATGTGCAGAGCGGAGACTGCTGCACATTATCAACCTGGCTGGCCAGGTTACATAATATCTGCTTCTCTGTTATTTGTCTACAAATGCAATTTATGAGCAATTTACCTAAGTGTTTTTGTCAGGACTGGTGGGTTAAATGGTTTCAGTTTGAACATGGTAGAAATTTAGTTCCCATATATTTGTTATTGGATTCAGGCTGAACATCAAACATACATGGGGACCGGGGAAGATGGTGGTGTTTCAGAGCTTGTGTGTTTTCTGTCAAAGTCTTTTTTTATGCTTCTGATCTTCCGTGTATTGGGATATTAAGACAGAAATTAGCCATCATCTGGTAGGTAATTTGGCTGGGATGAAGAGCATTTTAGATGCATTTATCATGAATTTTTGTGGCCATTTCTACACCCAGTGACAAGTTTAAAAAAAAAAAAGAAGTTTTTTAGTCTTTTTGTTTTTTACCCTGTTTGTTCCCATGTGAAAAACGAATGAAAACATTAAAGTTTACTTCTTTAATTTGTTTTGCTCCATCTCCATGTTTCCACACTTGAAACATGCTTCCACAGAATAGCTCAGAGATTCACTAATGGATGGATCATCTATCTGATTGAACCCCAAAGGCTCCACAAGCTGCAGCATTTTGAAGCAGAAGCTATTTTACTCAGAGATATGTTTAAGATGCACACTTGTCACTAGCTTTGTTCATCTCTCACCTCGATCACTCAGCAGCCAAGTCCCCATGAGTGTAAAAGGATTAAATCAACAGAGAGGGGATGAAGGAGTGGCAAAATGTCTGTAAATATTAATGGATGAACATAGGTGGATGCTTGGAGTACAAAGTGAGACATGGGCAATCATATTTTAAAGAGTGCATACCTTCACGTTGTATGCCCTTAATCTCTTAACTGTCGCCCCAAAAAATTTTAAAATGCCTAAAAAAAGCATACCCAAATTCAGTTAGATGTTGTTTCTTGAAACCTTTGGAGTAGATATAAAAGTTTTGTGTCTTTTTAAAGGTATCATTCAAAATGTTTTATCTGAGTAGCTCAATTTATTGTATTGGTAACTGTACTTTGTAGTTATTTAAGTTGGAATCAATTGTCCATTTTTTTTTTTCGTTTGTTTTTTTTGTTTCTTTGTCATGCAGCTGCAGACTGATGCAAGGAGGTACTGGCTGAAAAAAGAAAGTATTTTCTTGAGTGACATGTGTGAAAGAAAAATAACAATTGTTGTCCCTGCAGAGGGATGCGGAAGCTACAAGTGGAAAAGTAAAAATGTCCGGATGTTGGGTGTATTTACCCACACCATTACACCATCCCACAGTGTACAACAAAAGTGGCCGAGTGGCATTCCTCCGAATGGCATGGCATCTGGAGGGGTGTGAAAAACCTACTTTGCTTTTAAAGAAACTGCACCTAAACGAGTAAATACATATAAAATAGTAAAGAAATCATGAATGAATGTGGAAAAAAACGAACTACGTAAATTGACTGATGTTGCTGTAGTTGTGATTAAGAGTTTGAGAGACATTGCATTTCTGGGAAACCACACATCAGTAATTTAAAGTTAAAAAATACCAAAGTAAACAGAGAAAATTTAATTATTACATAAAGTGAAAGACTTATTGACATATGTATCCTAGTTTACGTATGATTCCCAGATTGTTTCTTATTTGACTTGTTAGAGGTATTCTAAGTTCATTTATATTTTATAAAAAAGAGCTGTAAGAACCATGAGTAGAAAACCAACAAATCAAACTATTTTCTGCATTTAAAATTAATAACATTTTAGGATGTGGTGAACTATCAAATTTTGGAAGTTATGTTTGAAATACTTCATAACACATTATGTATTCAATTATTCAAAAAATTATGTAATAAGACATTTTATTCATAACATAGGAGAATCAGAGATTTCACAAAAAAGACAAAAGTCTAGTTAGAACAGTTAGAACTTTATTTGAAAAAAGTAAAGAAAACAAGTTTCATAGAAAAAAAATATTTGTTTTTCAACTGGTTTTATTAATGGTCGACATGTGTCCTTGAGACCTTCTATAACTCATGTCCCTGATTGGTTTGCGACTATGATCACTGTGATGGACTGTCACCACTTTGCTAATTACTTATGCCATTAATAGACAATAGTGGGCTCTTTTAATCACAAGCAAGAGGCAGGCAGAATCTACTAATTGGATTTGTGAAATCCATCAGTGTTGTTTTGAATCTGCAGAAGCACAGACGATTGGATTCATCTTATTAAGGCGGACACATAACTCCCAACACAAACAAGATGAGGTAATGTGGGGGATTAATACAGTCATGCCATGCAGCCAGATCTGCACCAGAACAACATATCAAAGAACAAAGGGAAACGTGAGTGCGCGTAGGAAGGGGTGATGCATAGTTTCAGGTTCACTGGGCTGTGCTGGTACTCATTGCAGAACTCCCTGTCCTGAACATGGGTGCCAAAAAACATGATGAATGGTACAGAAATCCATAAGTGAGATAATTTCACTACTTCGCTGAGCAAGCACTCTGAAATTACCGACAGTATTAGGATAGCAATTTAAATACTTTATACTATACATGTTCTCACATGTGAATGGGGTGAATTACTTGTTGTGGAGTTCTGATGAGTGCAAAGGTTGCCTGGTCAAAAGGTGTTTATTTCATGGGCTTCTGCCCCACTGACAGGTTTTTCATATCTAGGCATGATATAGAGCGTTGACCTGGGGACGTTTCCCTTCTGGGAGGGAAAGATAGCTTTTCCTTTTGAAATCCAGCAGACCGGCAGATGCATGAGCCGTGAAGCGGTTAACCCCTCTGTCTTGAGTTTCAGGTTGAAAAAAGGAGGCTATAGGTAAAGTGTCATCAAAAGCAGAACAAAAAAAAAGTCAGATTACTCTGGTCCAAAGAGGTTAAGCTTGCCTGAAAGTAGGGGGGTGTTGGAAATCTACCTCATGGCTTCCAAAGTGATTTATTTGACAGTGTCTATGGTCAGCAGTGCAAGAAAAGAGTTCAGTGTTGAAAAACCAACTCAACAAGCATTAAATGGATCATTTTAAAATGTGGTAATTGTACCAAGAAGATGAAGCTGCCTGACTTCAGTGATGGACAAATGCACCCAAATCCCATGAAAATATACCATTTTAAATTTTGTAAATAGTTCTATGTAATCTTTTTAAGACTTTACAAAACATTTATAGTGTGTTTCTCTTTCACTTTGGTGTATTTGCATTTTTACTGAGTACAGCTGGGAAGTCAGGGTCTTGCTGGTGGACCCATGACATCTTAATTGTCCGGTTATAAAACACCCTACTTCCATTACACTGTGTGTCGTGACCAATCCTTTAACATAGTGTGTTATTTCAAAGCTTTCTTCTGGGGTCACCAAGGTTGAGTCATGTTTTGCAACACTATCTTGGAATAAGTAATTCCTTGAGCTTTTACTCCAAACCCAACAACCATTTATATCAAACTATTTTTTACGATACAAGTTTTTTATTTCCAAACTTTAGACATAAACCATGCATGATCAAAAAGGTGGGGATAAAAATAGCTTACTTTTGCTAAAAAGAATGGTCAGATAACCGTATTCGGGTAGGAAGTTAAACATACTTTTAAATGTTTGAATAGTCATCAGAGTACATACATTTGAAAATGTGAAAATAAGTGCTTGTTTTCATGGGAATTGCTTGTAGTTCAATTATTGTTGTCACAAGACAGTAGAGATGCACCATGTTGTCTGGCCAGACAGTCGTACAACTAAATATAGATCACAAACATAAGTCCCGATCTGCATGCTCTTTGAACTCTGAAGCTGACATTTTCTAAAAATCTGAAACATGCAAAACTTTTAAAAAGTTTGGTGTAGAACTACTTTCTAAACATTCAAGAAACTCGGCTCCAGAGCAACAGTGTTGGATGAGGTCAGCGTATCATACGTCTACTACACCATTGCTCTGCCAGTTAAAAGAAAAATGTTTAGTTACAGCTGCATACACTTACTATCACATCAAGAAAATCCTTTCTGCACGACCAGAGAAAGTGTGTGATATGGCCTGAGATGGAACATATTCATATAAAGCCTGGGTTTGCAACCTGTGGCTCCAGAGCCGCAAATGGTTTTTTGGACCTTCCACTATGACTCCTGATTGCTTTGGCTAAAACAGATAAAAAGACAATTTTTAAAAACATAGATATAAGAAATGAATGTTTTAGCAGCATGTCCAGTTTTTTTTAATTAAATATTTGCATTGAATTTCCACAACAGAATGACATAAATATAAGTATAAATACCAGTATCAATATTCATTCATCTACAAACTCAAACATGCCTCCTAATTTTTAACACTAAGTAATGCCTTTTTTCAGGCCCCTCTTCTGTAAAGCCCAGCTCTATGGAGTGTACAGCTTATTGTGGTCCTATGGACAGATCCTCTGGTCTTTGCTGTAGAGCTCTGCAGCTCCTTCAGGGTTAGTTTTGGTCCCTATGCTGCCTGGTCTGTGAGTTCTGGTGGGCAGCCCTCTACTAGCAGGTTTGTTGTGGTTGTGTGTGATTTTGAAGATGTTGGACGTGATGGCGCTCCAGGGGAAAATCAAAGACTTGCATATTTTTTATAACCCAACCCTGACTTGTTCTCCCCGTGTCTGCGTAGGTTTCCTCCGGGCGCTCCGGTTTCCCTTACCACTAAAAGACATGGTGGTCGGGTCGGCCATCAGGGGCGACCGTGGCACAGAGGTTAGGGGGTTCATCTTGCAATTGCTGGGTTGCCGGTTTGATCCCCCGTTCTGACTGTCTCCGTCGTTGTGTCCTTGGGCAAGACACTTCACCCGCATTGCCTGCTGGCAGTGGTCAGAGGGCCTGGTGGCGCCATTGTATGGCAGCCTTGCTTTTGTCAGCCTGCCCCAGGGCAGCTGTGGCTACTAACATAGCTCACCACTGTCAGGGTGTGAATGGGTGAATGACTAAAACTGTAGACAAAGCGCTTTGGAGGTCGTCAAGACTAGTTAAAGCGCTATACAAGTACAAACCATTTATCAGTGGCGACGTGCTCAGTCACAGCGGCTCAGGCTAACCCTCCATCTGATCTACGAAATTTCGTTGTATGTATGTTGAAAAATAAAAAACATCTTATGCATCTTGCATCTGACTTGTACATTTCCACACCTTTCTCCCTAACTTGTCTAGAGAGCTCCTTGGTTTTCATGGTGTGATGCCTCTTCCTTAGTGACGCTGCAGCTTTCAGAAAAGACATGCCTTAAGTGACAGATAAGGTGACACTTCATTTCGCCAATAATTTAATTTTTGGAGGTAACTGGTTGCACCCGACATTTTTAGGGGCTTCATAGCAGGGGTAATGTTGAGATTAATGTTTATACTTCATTAATCGATTTATCTTGTTATGATGTAGTAATGTAAGCTTCTGATATAATCATATTACTCACATGATATCTTAATCATGTCCCCTGTGAAGAAACAGAAGAGACTCTGTTTCTTCCCTTCCCGAAACAAGAAGACTCAGCTACAAGATTATGTGCTGACTGAACGTAAATGCACATCTTTTTAATTTTTTAAAATATATCTTTTTTTCATTTCACTTCACCAACTTAGACTATTTTGTGCATGATTTAAAATCATGATTTAAAAACATTTAAATTACAGGTTGAAATGGTAAAAAGTAAGGGGGACTGCATCAGACAAGGGATCTGAAAATTCAACCAAACACAAAGCATGTTTGCAGAGTTGAGTTTAACGGCAGTAATAGAGTCAGAAAATATACAAGGACTCAAACGAGTATGGCCTTTGAAGGTTTTTTTTTGTTCTTAAAGCTATCTCTCACAGATCTTATGGTTATTGGGCTGCAGTCAACAGCAGAAAGAACTCTAATCTTAATTGAGGATCTACCTAAATCTTCATGGAAACCCCATGACTTAGCACAGGTGAGAGATTTGCAAAGGACCTTGTTTTTGCAGTTCAATACTGCAATATTCAATGACAGAAAGGCTTTTTTCTGTGCCATCTAGAGGACATGGCCAAGTGAGCTGCTGACGAAAAACATGAAAGGTACATTTTGACTTGTTAGGGTTATGTTCTTGCACTTTTGATCGGCTGATGAACAGCCTGTTCTAGTTTAAATACATTTGCCAATTGCTTGCCTTCTGGGTTTATTTTGTTGAAATATGATAAACTCATAATTTCTCCCACTGGTTTTGCATTCTGTTTGGGAGTGTTTGTTGTTCTGAACACTTGCAAAGAATATCCGCATATATAAATATCATTAATCACAACATTTTACATTGTTTCAATTAAAAAGCAGTATTTTAACTATCATGTAACATGATGTATACAGTATATTCATAACAGTTCAGATGTTTTTTTTCTGGCTAAGCCTCATTAAAATTAAAATATGTTTCCACTTGCAGTATTTCACAGAAGGAAGGCAGCTGAAGAAATTCCAAACCAAACCATGTTTTACATCACAGTAAATGTCAGAACATAAAAAAACTTCCACTCCCATCAGCCCTTGTAATCCAGCATTCGTTCCAGTATTGAAATGAGAAATGACAAGATTAGGGAACAATTTATATGAATTGTCTCATGTTCACTCAGTGTTTAGTCTCTCCTGGGAGAAAAGGGAGACTGTGGTCTCCATGGAAACTGTGCCTGGCCAAAACCGAGTGTTTACAGTCTGACCGAATGATGGGATGCCTTTTAGACGGCTTTTTAAGTTGGCAGCAGGAGAGCATGCTAACAAGTTTTATTAAAAAAAGAACAATAAGGAGCAGTAAAAGTGCATCAATGTTTTTTCTGCTCATGCAGAGGCTGAAGCTCGTTGTGCTATGAGCTTATTTAGACACCAGCCTGGCCACAGTTAGATTTAACGCCAACTGCTGACACTTTCCTTAATAACAACAGCCGCTCTCAGGTGAAACGACTTTTGAAATGTTCAGTTTTATGATTTAAAAAGTAATATGCTAGGGTTATAAAATTGGATCTGCATCATTATATCCAAAAGGAACTGCATGCATCTGTGTTTTTATTGAATGCCTCCCTGGTTTTATTGTTTGTAAAGCACTTCGCTGCAACGTCTTTGTGAAAGCTACAAAAATAAAGTTTATTATATAATGTAAAAGGCAGATATAGCTGAGCCCTCAGGAAAATGTGCTGCTCCCTGTTCTAGGCAATATGAGCAGCGGCCTTGAAACTACCTGTCGACATTGATCAGTCATGCGGCAGGCGGGTTTCTCAGAGATGGGACTTGCAGTTATTAGAGCGAGAGGCTGTTAGATGGAGAAGACTGTCGTCTGCTGCCTCCGACAGCTCAGGTAAGCCCAAAGGAAAACTGCCCCCCAGAGCACATCAGCGCTCACCATCACTCCAATTTCAAGTGCCGGCGTGATGCATGGAGTCTCACTGGTGGGGTCTCTTAAGAAATTGCATGGCCATTCAGGAGCGCAGCTGTTAAATTAGGCCATCAAACTAAAACTCTTGGTGCAGCTTTTTTTGGAGGGCTGTAAGTAAGCTCTTTACCACAGCATGATAAAATGTGTGAGATAGAATTGCTGATCGGTACAGATGGTTAAAAATTACTTTCCACAGAGGAGGTTTTATTAGGCTTCACATAAAAAAAACCCCATCCTGTGCTAAAACAAAATAAAATTAAAACCGCAAGCGGTGATGATCGGCCCTCGCAGCCAAGCGCCGCTCTGGCCTATGGGCCACCGCTAGGGTACGCGCACCTCCCGCCGCCAGCCACAGCAGAAGCTGTCATGCATTTTCCTCACCCGTCTACCATGCAATACACACGCACGCGTTGGGCAGCGCTCCCCCACGACTCACAAAAAATCTGGTGCAGATGGGTCGATGCACCGAGGACACACAGCCGTTGAATAATGAAAATGCATTTGGCCACCGGGCCGGACTAAATCGTTCGGCGGGCCAGATCCGGCCCGCAGGCCGTACGTTTGACACCCCTGGTTTAAACATTAGTATACCAACTTAATCAAAGGTATCTTACTAGCTGTTAATCCAGCTTCATGTGAAAAGTTAACAAAACCTTTTTAGTTATTTAAAGTTAATTATTTCATGTGTTTAAGGGTTTCGTTTCTTGCATTAAGACAGCTTTTATGAAAGTTTGACAGTTAAATTGGTGGATACACACCCAAAAGTAATAATGTAAAAGTAACACTTTAACAATTGGAATATTGCTAAAGTAACACGTTAGCAATATTCCACATGTGTATGTTGTGTACAAACTTTAGTAATTTCTAACAGACCACTTCACTCTCAGAAAGCATGTCTGCTGGTGGTTCCTAAAGTCTGTAAAACCAGAATGGTAGGCAGATCCTTTAGCTATCATGCTCCTCTCCAGTGGAACCAACTCCCAGTTTTGGTCCGTGACGCAGACACCCTGTCTACTTTTAAGACTAATCCTAAAACTTTCCTTTTTCCATCTATCCATCGTCTTCCGCTTATCCGGGGTCAGGTCGCGGGTGTAGCAGCTTCAAGAGGGAGGCCCAGACCTTCCTCTCCCCAGCCACTTGGGCCACTTCCTCCGGGGGAATCCCAAAGCGTTCCCAGGCGAGCAGAGTCTCTCCAGCGTGTCCTGGGTCTTCCCCTGGGTCTCCTCCCGGTGGGATGTGCCCAGAACACCTCACCAGGGATGCGTCCAGGAGGCATCCTAACCAGATGCCCGAGCCACCTCAACTGGCTCCTCTCAATGTGGAGGAGCAGCGGCTCTACTCTGAGTCCTCCCCGGATGACTGAGCTCCTCACCCTATCTCTAAGGGAGAGCCCAGACACACTATGGAGAAAACTTATTTTGGCCGCTTGTATCCGGGATCTCGTTCTTTCGGTCACGACCCAAAGCTTGTGACCATAGATGAGGGTAGGAACGTAGATCGACCGGTGAATCAAGAGCTTCGCCTTTTGGCTCACCTCTCTCTTCACCACAACGGATCGCTACAGCGCCCGCTTCACAGCAGACGTTGCACCAATCCGCCTGTCGATCTCCCGCTCCATCTTCCCCTCATTCGTGAACAAGACCCCAAGATACTTGAACTCCTCCACTAGAAGCTGGCTCTTGGGACTTTCCTTTTTGACACAGCTTATAGTTAGAGTGGTTCATGTTACCCTGAGCTACCTCTATAGTTATGCTGCTATAGGCTTAGGCTGCTGGAGGACATCAGGGTCTATTGTTCTTCAATTTTGCATGACTGTTGTCATTTTAGCTTTTAACTTTCTGTTCTCTCTCTTTTATCTTCATAGTAGGTACACCTGGTCTGGCGTTCTGTTAGCTGTGACATCATCCAGGGAAGACAGATCACCTGTTATTACCATCTAATGTAAAACAGATTACTGGATCAATGTGTGCTTCTGTGCTTTTTTGTCTCTCTTGTTGTGTCTCTTCTCTCTCTTTTGTAACCCCCAGTCAGTCAAGGCAGATTACCGTTCATACTGAGCCGGGTTCTGCTGGAGGTTTTTCCTTCCTGTTAATGGGGAGTTTTTCCTTCCTGTTAATGGGGAGTTTTTCCTTCTGCTGTCACTTCATGCTTGATCAGTATGAGGGATTGCTGCAAAGCCATGTACAATGCAAACGACTCTCCCTGTGGCTCTACGCTTCTTCAGGAGTGAATGCTGCTTGTTACGACTTTGATGCAATCAACTAGTTCCCTTATATAGGAATTTATTTTACCAATCTGGATAATCTGACCTAATATGTATAATCTGATTGATTTTGACATTGTAAACTGCCTTTAGATGACATGCAGGCATGGACTGGTAATCGGGCGTACCGGGCATTTTCCCGGTGGGCCGACGTGCTGTTTGGGCCGGCAGACCAGACATGTATATAAATATGTATTATTATTATTAATTATTTTATATATCTGCCTCGTTATCATCCCTGACAGTCTAAAGGGCTAGGCCAATCATAAAGTAGAAAAACACCTTCACGCTCCATGTGGAACTTTGTGCAGCGGTGTTCACAGTAGTAATGGGAGGCGCAGAGAAACTGCACGAAAAAAAGAAACGAGTTCTTCAAACGGATGCTGCGAAATGTGTCAAACTGACTGACATGTTCCCAACAGCAGGCCTTCATCTGCTCCGGTGTCTGATGTAAGATATGGTGGTGGTGGTTGTAGACAGTTACGTGCGGTAGGGTTCATAGCTGGTGAGGCACTGACGTCATCAGAGTCAGATTTACAAATATATACACTCTACAGAGTAGACTCGTTGCAAAGTGCTGAAGGAGACTGATTGAGCCAAATAAATTCACCAAGATACATGGAAAAATATTGGTTCTTTGATGAAAAAAAATTTGTCATTTGATTGGTAGCAGTTTATGAGTTATGATGGATTTCTGCATTTGTAACACATTCTAAAACTATAACCCACACTACGCACATTTTATCACAAAAACAAAACATGAATAAGTATCGCTGTCTTACCTCACTTATAATTTAAGTCCCTGCGGCGCTCTTTCTGAACAAAAATATAATTTTCCGGTAAAAGTTCTCTTTATCTTCTTCAGATTTAAAACTCTCTTAGTCTCAGTGGAGCTCACTGCCAGGGAGGAAAGCCTTCCCTGATCAGTCCTGTTCCAGCTGTATGTTTAGAGTCTTTTTAGTGCTTTACTTGTTTAGCAAAACTCGCTAATAAAACATCAATAACTTGTGTTGACTCTACTATTTGGGGATCACGAGCGGTGCCCCTTGAGCGCCCCCTGCCTAGCGGCCAAGGAACTGCCGGCCTCACCTACAACCAGTTCTTTGCTGTTTATGATCGGCCAGCACCACGAAAACATGTTATCTGCACACAGTTTGATGACCAAAACACAATTCGTAATCCACATATATTAAATTGTGGAAAATCAGTTCATAACTGTTTGAACAATTGAATTTATGATCTAGAGACAGGAAGATGCATTCACAGAATGGAAGTCAGCACAGTTAACATGGGATTGCGCAATCCCAGGGGAGGCCAAGCTCGCTGCGGCCTCACCGGCTTCGCTATGAAGCGCCACCAAGGATTTACATGAAAAATAGTGAAAAGTCTGCGATTTTAAAGAAAATATGATCAAAAATTAGGAAATTAGATAAATAAAATACTTATTACAAATGACTGAGTAAATCAAAATTTATATTATGTTATTATATATTTTCTTTCTTTCCATGATGACAAGTGAGGCATTTCTCTGGTTCATTTTGTCATTGGCATCCTTTTTTACACAGTGAGTGCACATTAGTCCAATGTTACCCTACAGTATCTGGAAGACTGAATAGATCTGATGAGCAACTTACAATAGATTCTTATAATGATGTAACGTGATAATATGTGTGATTGACTGTGACACCTCTCTTTCTCTCTCTCTCTCTGATCTAAGAATAGTTGCTGTGCTGTGGTGGAGTTTACATTTTACAGTGTTAATAAATTAAGATTTTGGAAGTATTTTAAGTGTCCACTCTCACTAATTTCCATTAACCTGGCCTCAAGGTATTGCACAGTTGGTATTGCAAAGTTGGTATACACATTCAGTACACAAAAAAAATGTGGTGGGCCAGTCTAATCCAAAATGCCAGGGCCGATTTTTTTGTCCCAGTCCACCCCTGATGACATGTTTTATGATTTGGCGTTATATAAATAAAAACTGAAATGTATTGAACAAGAGTAAGTTTGTCAGTTTTCAAGCAGGATTTGTATATCTGTTCAATTTAAATATATAAGGAAACCAAAGAGTTAAGATCACTTACTTACCAAGAGAAATTCCTTTGGGGTTTATTTGTGGTCTCTTGCTGCCCCCTGCTGGACAAGTATGATCAAATACATATGCTTTACATGTCAACTTGGTATCAAAATTCAGATTTCAATCTAAAATGGCTTACTTCCTGTGATACTTGCAGTATGACATTAATTGTAAATTCTGAGCGTCTTGCTGAGATCTACAACTGTACAAAATTTCATTACTCTACGATGAAGTAAGTGAATACCAAAGGGTCCTTTGAAATTTGCTTGGTGGCGCTATAGAGAAACTAAGTCCTGCTCACTAAAGTTTGTTAAGGATTCCTGTTGGGGGGTGGATAAGGATGCATCCAAATGAGTTTTAAGCAGCTCGGCCCAAAACTGTGGAATTCAGAGCCAAACGTATGACAGCAGCGTTTGAGGTGAATATGCCACGCCGCCACGCCCCCCTGCTCCATCCAATCCAGTTGAGCCTGAAATCCACAACATACCAACATGTGTTCTGTCTGTGGACACAGTTTCATGTTGATTAGCTCAGAGGGGTAACATAGCGACCGCTTACAACAAAACATGACACTTCCTGTTGTCAGGGGGCGTGGCCTAAGCAATGTCATCATTTGACCATTGGATATTATAGGAGACCTGATGGTGATCAATCACTGAAAGTTTGATGCCTCTGTGTGTTTCTGTGTAGGAGATATAACACTTTTATTTTTGTGGCGAGTAGGTGAACTTTGACCCCTGCTAATGCCCCTTCAACAAGCTCAAAAACTCACCGTTTTGATAACTTTTAATTGGCCATGCCTTATGATCAGACTGCCTGAGTTTCAAGCCGCTCGCTAAAAATCTCTAGGAGGAGATCCATCAAATACCAATGCTATAAACGTCAAAAATTGGGTCAAAATCAGACTTTCAGTCTAAAATGGCCAACTTCCTGTGATATTTGCACTATGACATTAATTGTAAATTCTGAGCGTCTTGTTGAGCTCTACCACTGTACCAAATCTCATGTCTCTACGATGAAGTAAGTGAATAGCAAAGGGTCCTTTGAAAATTGCTAAGTGGCGCCGTTGAGGCATTAGGTCACGCCCACCAAAATTTGTTATGGATTCCTGTTGGGGGGTGGATAAGGATGCATCCAAGTGAGTTTTATGCAGCTCGGCCCAAAAATGTGGAATTCAGAGCCAAACGTATGGCAGCGGCGTTTGAGGTGACTTCACCACGCCGCCACGCTCTCCTGCTCCATCGAATCGACTTGGGGCTGGAATCCACAACACAACAACATGTTTTCTGTCTCTGGACACAGTTTCATGTTGATTAGCTCAGAGGGGTAAGATAGCGACCGTTTACAGCAAAACATGACACTTCCTGTTGTCAGGGGGTGTGGCCTAAGTGATGTCATCATTTGACCATTGGATATTATAGGAGACCTGATGATGATTAATCACAGAAAGTTTGGTGCCTCTGTGTGTTTCTGTGTAGGAGATATAACACTTTTATTTTTTGTGGCGAATAGGTGAACTTTGACCCCTGCCAACGCCCCTTCAGCATGCTCAAAAACTCACCGTTTTGATAACTTTTGATTGGCCATGCCTTATGATCAGACTGCCCGAGTTTCAAGCCGATCGCTCAAAATCTCTAGGAGGAGATCCATCAAATACCAATGCTATAAACGTCAAAAATTGGGTCAAAATCAGACTTTCAGTCTAAAATGGCCAACTTCCTGTGATATTTGCACTATGACATTAATTGTAAATTCTGAGCGTCTTGTTGAGCTCTACAACTGTACCAAATTTCATGTCTCTACGACGAAGTAAGTGAATAGCAAAGGGTCCTTTGAAAATTTCTAGGTGGCGCCGTTGAGGCATTTTTCTTTAGATTTTTGTGACGACCTTAAAATACAAAATTTTTAAACAGTCACCATGCATCTGCCAAGTTTGGTGAGTTTTTGAAAATGAGAAAGCCCCCAAAAAGGCCCCTCTTTAGGGGGGCAGAATAATAAGAAGAATAATAATTAACACTACAGATACAATAGGCCTTCGCAGCGCTTCGCTGCTCGGGCCTAATTATTACCTTGCTGCTCGCTTATTCAGCAACGTAGGATAAGAGCTTTTTCTAAACAGCAAATATGTTACCTGCAAAAGGCGCAAAACGCAGCAGAAATAATATTATTTCTCAATTTCTCACAATGACATTTCGCCTTTTCACCAGATACCCATATTGGCTCCAAGACCGTAATCAGTTTATCTCTTTCTCTTGTGATGATATCACTCCACACTGCACTTCAATTACACACCAGCAGAGGTAGTTATAAAAAAAAGTAATTGTGCTGTTAGTATTCTGTACATCCTATGAAGACAATAGATTATAAAATGCATTTAAAGTTCAATACGTTTTAGAGAGTACTCAATTTCACAGTTACCGTTTCAATTTGATCTGTGTCACTGTTTGAAAGTGGAGCATTTAGATTGCTTCGGGGGTTAATATTATCTGTGATATGTAATGTAATATTTCTTTGATATTGCTTTCACACTTTCATTAGATTTTAGATGTCATGTCTTTAAATCACACACAACAAGCACACAGACACCTTGATATTAAGTTTCTGAACAGCTGATGTTTGATGGCATTTTATTATATGAGTGTTTCTGCTGTCAGGATTGCTTCTCTTTGCTCAAACATTAAAGTTTATATCAGGTTGTTGATGGAAAGTTAACTAAAGGCTCAAAATTAGGATATTACACAATTGTCTTAAGCTATATTTCTGATAAACTAAATATAAAGTTGGGAGAGCTCCTTCTTTGCTGATTCCTTCATGGCCAATTTAAAATCACAAAGCAGATCTGACCACTGCTTCTTTTCTCAATGTAAAATATATACAGAGGGAGAAGAATGTTCTTAGTTTTGAGGAAATGGAAACAAAATAGTCCATCTTTCTGTGACTCAGAGAAGAACTTACAGAGTTCTGCATTTCAAGATAACATTCCAGGTTTTTGCAAATAAGTTGAGGTTTGTTTCCCTGTAAAGTCCTTGGATTACCTTAGTGTTCTTGGTTGGTGCTAATGCTTGGAACTCAACCTCCAATTGATAAGGGGATGTCTTTATGAAGAACACTGGATGTCAAGGATTGTTTAAAAATAAACATTCCAGACATATAAAACAAATGTAGACCCATGTATAATTCCCCACATATTTTCTTTAATTTTTCTAAAATTAAATAAAATTCTAATTTTATGGACAGCAAGGTTCTTACAATCTGTTAGAAGCATTTGTTATTGCACAGAAATAGTATTAATGAAAGTTTTTAATAGAATTGGTCATCAAATCTCTGACCAGGATACAATGCCTCAGTTTCTGTGTTTGTGAAGCTAAACCAAAATGATCAAAGATCCAACTATGCCAGAAGACTATTTGAGACTCTTATTTTGAAGCAAGAAGTGAAGTAGTTTTTGAGTTGCCTTGTTTTCAAGGATCAGTCAAGTAAAAGATTTCTTGTCAGAGCGGCTGACACCAAGTAAAAAAAAAAAAAAAAACATTAGGAGAAGCCTCCACCACTTAATAAGGCACTTGTATGACAGTACAAGCCATTTTGTGTGGAACTCGATCAAAAAAGGAAAATGGTGAAGTATTTAGTTAGCAGTGAAACAGCACCCTATGTACTTTTTAGGCACAATAGACTTAGATAGGCTTTATTTTGATTCAGCTGCACATCTGCAGCTGAATCAAAATCTGCAAAATCTTTGATGCAAGGCTCAGAGTAAAAACAAAAGACAAAAGAGAAACATTATAAAGATAAATATTTGTCATTTGTCAGGAATGTAAATGCAAACCAAGAAGACATTTTAAATGTACAGATTGTTAAGTTATGTGTAAGACAAAATGAATAGTGCACATATATGTAGCAGAAGGATGTATTGCAACACTGAACAGACCATACGGTAATGCAGACAGCACAGTTACTCAGTACAACAGGCTTCACAGTGTCCATTTAAAGTGACTGGTTTTGTATGTATGGGGGGGGGGTTAATGAGAGTCTTATGACATGTGGAATGAAGCTGTTGAGGAATCTGACTGCTCTGCCTTTAGAGCTGCTGAACCTCCTGCCAGACGGCAGCAGGGAGAACAGTCCAAGATGGGGGTGGGAGGGGTCTTTATGGTTGTCTGAGCCCTGGTTATGCAGAGACCCTGGTTATGCAGAGAGTGAGCGTTGTCAGTATGCTCTCTAGTACTACGGGTACCAGTCCCGGGGGCCTGTGAGGCGGCGGACTCGACGAGCAGCTCACGCCAGTGGAGAGCGAAGCGGAAGCGGTGCAGCCAGCCGAAGCAACTAAGCTAAAGGCTAACCCCCATAGATCACCGCTACCATCCATCCTGCTCTCCAACGTCCGCTCACTGGACAACAAAATAGACAATTTACCACTCGAGCTCTCTGCAAAGAGGGAGTTCAGGGACTGCTGCGCTCTGATCCTGACGGAGACATGGCTTACATCATCAATCCCGGACAACGCCGTTAGCCTGGAGGGGCTAACTGATCAGAGCTAAACCTACAGTGAGGCAGGTGAGGGTGTGGACTGAGGGAGCAATGGAGGCGCTTCAGGACTGTTTTGAGTGCTCTGACTGGGACATGTTCAAAGCTGCAGCAACTTATGAGGACAAGATCGACATTGATGAGTACGCCCTGACTGTGTCAGCCTACATCAACAAATGCATTGAGGACATCAGCACCATCAAGACCATCATCACCCAAGCCAACCAACGACCCTGGATTACTGTGCAGGTCCATCAAGCGTTAAAAGCAAGGAACTCAGCCTTCAAGTCTGGTGACAAGGAGGTACTGAGGACAGCGAGAGCCAACCTGAACCGTGCCATCAGGCTAGCGAAACGGAACCACAGTCAGAAAATCCAGGAGCTTTTCCATGACGCCAGCAACACCAGGAGCATGTGGAAAGGCATACGGGCGATCACTGAATACAACACCCCCTCCCCCCCGGTGGGTGAAGTTGATGCTGACTTCCTCAATGGACTAAATAACTTCTTTGGGAGGTTTGAGGCACTAAACAGCCCTCCAGCAGTGAAAGCTGTTCCCCATCAGGAAGAGGAGGTCCTCTGCCTTGACACCGCTGACGTGTGGAAGCACTGAGGAGAGTCAACTCGCGGAAGGCCCCAGGTCCTGACAACATACCTGGGCGGGTCCTCAAGGAGTGTGCAGGTCAGCTGGCTGGTGTCCTCACAGACATTTTTAACACCTCGCTGGACCAAGCCACAGTGCCTGCATGCTTTAAGTCTGTCTCCATCATTCCGGTGCCAAGGAAACCTCAAGTCACCTGTTTCAATGACTACCAGCCTGTTGCACTGACTCCCATCATGATGAAGTGCTTTGAAAGGCTGGTGAAAGAACACATCGTCTCCAGTCTGCCCCCAACACTCGACCCGTTACAGTTTGCCTACCGACGGAACCGCTCCACTGAGGACGCCATCTCCTCCGCTCTTCACCTGAGCCTGACACACCTGGAGGAGAAGAACACGCACGTGCGGATGCTGTTCCTGCACTTCAGTTCAGCGTTCAACACCATCATCCCACAGCATCTGGTGGAAAAACTGGAACATCTGGGCTTCGGCACACCCCTTCGCAACTGGCTGCTAGACTTTCTCACCAACAGACCTCAGTCAGTCCGGGTTGGACAGAACACCTCTGATGTCATCACCCTCAGCACGGGCTCCCCTCAGGGCTGCGTCCTGAGCCCCCTGCTGTTCACCCTGATGACTCATGACTGCGTCCCACCAATCACATCATGAAGTTTGCAGACGACACAACGGTGGTGGGCCTGATCAGAGACGACAACGATCGGGACTACAGAGAGGAGGTTGAGCAGCTGGTGGGCTGGTGCAGAGACAACAGCCTGATCCTGAACGTGGAGAAGACGAAGGAGATCATCGTCGACTTCAGGAAGAACCGGCCGCACCACTCTCCACTGCTCATCAACAGCTCAGCTGTGGAGGTGGTCAGCAGCACCAAGTTTCTGGGGGTGCACATCATGGACAACCTCACCTGGTCTGTGAACACCACGTCACTGGTGAAGAGGGCACAGAAGCGCTTGTACTTCCTGCGGAAAATGAGGAGAGCCCACTTGCCCCCGCCCATCCTCACGACTTTCCACAGAAGCACCATAGAGAGCATTCTGACCAGCTGTCTCTCTGTGTGGTGTGGAGGCTGCAGACAGCAGAAGGGATCATCGGGGCTCCTCTTCCCGACATAAAAGACATTTCATCGCGCTGCGTGTCCCGAGCCCGTAACATCATCAGGGACCCCTCACACCCCCACCATGGACTGTTCTCCCTGCTGCCTTCTGAGAAGAGGTTCTGCAGCATCTGCTGCAGGTCCACTAAGTTCTACAAAAGCTTTTTCCCTGTTGCCATCAGACTGTTGAACTATAAACTATAAACTCTGTACAACATTCCCATATTTGCACATTTGCATCACTGCATCTCTATCCAGCATTACAAATGCTGCCGAACTCCAAATGCATTCTTGCACAAATGCCCTTTGCACAATCAATTCTGCACATACAAATGGTTTTAAAAATACTGACCTGTACACTGTGATTTTCTCCTGCATTGTTTACATTTCAATTGTTTACTTTTAAATCACTGCTGCACCTTATACTGTAATTTAAATTACTGCAATTTACAAGCTGTATGCAACGAAATTTCGTTCTGTACGCACTCTGTGCATACAAAATGACAAATAAAGTTGTCTAAGTCTAAGTCTATTGTCCCTCTGTAGAAAGTGGTGGGGATGGCAGGAGGGAAGTTTGCTCTTCTCATCTGACGCCAAAGGTGCAGCCACTGCTGTGTTCTCTTCTCAGAGGTGTGGAGGGATCAGGTCAAGTGATCTACTCCCCCAGGAATTTCATGCTGCTGGCTCGCTCCACTGCAGTTGATGAGGAGGGAGGTGTGACTTGGCTGATTTTTTCCTGAAGTCAACAACAATCTCTGTTGTTTTGTTGACAATCAGGATCAGACTGTTTCTGTCACACCACTCCACCAGGTGTCTCACCTGTTGGCCAGTTCGTTGTCCCTGATGAGGTCCACCACTGTTGTGTCATCCACAGACTTAATGACGCGGTTCGTACTGACCCTGGAACGGCAATCTTGGGTCATCAGGGTGAAGAGCAGTGGGCTCAGTACGCAGCCCTGGGGGAAGCCAGTGCTGAGGGAGAGTACATTGCAGGTGTGTTTGCCAGCCTGAACAGACTGGGGTCTGTCTGTGAGAAAATCCAACAGTCAGTTATGGGGGGATGATAGTGTTGAATGCTGAGCTGAAGTCCAGAAACAGCAAAAGCATGTGGGCGTTGTCCTTCTCCAGCTTTTCCAGGCTCAGATGGAGTGTGGAGGAGATGGCGTTTGTGGAGTGGTTGGAGCCGTAAGCAAACTGGAACAAATAAAAAAGAGGGGGGGAGATAATGTGGTTATTTAGAGATAATGTGGTCTTTCACCAGCCTCTCATAGCATTTATTCAGGATTGGAGCGAGTGCAATGAGTGCAATGTAATCATTCAGGGATGAAACTCTGGTTTTATTTGGGTACTGGTATGATGGTTGCAGTCTTGAAACAGGATGGAACGACAGCATGGGCCAGCGAGGTGTTAAATATGTCCTTAAGCATGTTAGAAAGCTGGTCAGCACAGTCTTTGATCTCCCATCCTGGATTAATTAATATATTAATTAAACTGTACAATTATTTATCTATTATTAAAAAAGGGATCCTTGACTGACAAAATATTGTATTTACCCATCCCTTTAAACAAATATCATGTCTCATGTCTTATTAAATCAGGACTAATTATTCTTAAGGAACTAGTGAGGTATATCACATTTGTAAGTAAGTTTTGGATTGATCAGCAGACAATATGATGACCATAAAGAGGAGATATCATGCTTTTAAATCCTTCCGTTTCATGTTTAAATAATTCAGTTGTGGCCAATATAAAGAGGAATTCCAACGCTTTGGTCTGAATTCCTTGTTAATGTAGCTCTACAGCCCCTCTTTTACCCCTTTTCTGTGGTGCAAAATCACAGCAAGATATAATAATGGTGGTGATTGGTAACCCGAACGTACATGACCTTGTTTAGCATTTTCGCAGCAAATACTGTTATGTGTTTGTTTAAAAACGTAGTGGGAATAGAGACAGCTGGATGGATTGAAAGATATGACCCAAACAGAATATAAAGAAATGTATGAGTTTCAGGTTTTTCAGCACTCCTGGAGACTCTAAGTACACAACAAAATACATTTAGGGGCTACAAAAGTGGATTTTGTATGATATACATATAAACTTGTGACCTTCTAGCTACAAAGTACAGCCATGCAGGGTTATATTCTGTTTTTTAATCTTTTAGTTAAAATGCGTAGATACAATTCAGTTTTTTACTTTTAATGTTACATGGGATGATTAAAGATTGACAACAAAGATTATCATACTTGCCTGAAAGGTTATTTGTGTAAAAATCAATTATGCGTGCTCTTGGATATGTTTGATGCTGCACTGTAGCTGTTTATCGTTCCTTTCCATAAAATCCTGGTGTCCTAGATGATTGAAAAGGAAAGAAAAAAGTCTAATGCGTTATATTTTAAATGAGATACAGCATAAGTCAATCCAACTCAAGACTGAAGGGCATTTTACCAAAACAGTAGATGGTTATGTCTTTAAAACATTGATGCATCTTATCGTTATTTTAACTTTGTAAAGAGCCCTCTTTGCGGAAGAGCACAGATAGACTGCAATGTTTGCATTCTTCTTGGTTCTGATTGAGTGGATAATGGGCCTGTGCACTTTCCTCTATTTTTTTTTCTCTTTCATGTCAATACCTTTTCTAGGTATTTCAAAAATTCCTTAATGGCTTTATAGAAGCCACACTCAGCAGTGGCTCTGTGCACACTCTTGTGCATTGTCAGTATTTCTGTAAGCCTCTTTTTATTCTGCCCATCTGTCTTCAGAAATCCCCTCCTGTCCTATAGACCCACACAGCAGGTAATCTCTCCAGGGCTGCCAGCACCAATGTCTTTCATACAGACATCCCATCAAACAACATTAGTAAGCCGCGCAGAGTGTGTTCGCCCATTTGTCAGCACCTTCCTCTGTGGTCCCGCTTCATCAAGAGGCGGGTACCAGCTTGGGAACCCATCTAATCAGCTGGAGAGAATACAGTAAATTGCCGCTCATGACTTCGGTGTCTTTGCAATGGCTTGTTAGTGCACTACTCTGAAGCCTCTTGAATCTGAGGGTCCTAAGACCACCAGCAGGTTGCAGTCAAACACTGCTGCTTATGATTGGCAGCACTGTTGTGTCACGACTCATTGAGCACAAATCACACAATACACTCCAGCAAAGCTGCCTTACACGGCTTTGTGTGAGAAATGTTGTGAGCCTCTATATAGAATTCAGAAAAAAACAAGTTTAGATTTGTTTACAGCTCCAAATGCTGCTCTGTTTACACCAAATTTGTGTATGCCGACTATTAGTCTGACATGTTTAACCACACATGCTTTTTCACATATCAGATTTTGTGATTTGATGCTACTTTCACTGGCGCTGCTTTGAGATTTTGTCTTGCTGGCTCCCTGCAGTCTGGCTTTACATATTTCCCAGCGCAAAGTAAAACAACTTTCTGAAAGAGACATCTGTGTCTGTTAGTTTTCAGCAGCAGCGATTCTTAAAATATTCACAGTTGTATTGGGTAAACCAAGTGCTGCATGGCTGCCAATGAAGTGTTTATGGAATTTGTTTTGCACAGCAGCTGCTCCTCTGAACTCAAAGCACTGAACAACATCGCTGTTGGACTCAGTTTCAGGCAGCACTGTGAATTGTGGATTTTTTCCCACCCCCCAAGTGACTCATGATGTTCATTGAGATAAAAATTCATTACGTCAATTTATCTTTTAGTGAGTTTTATTGATCTCAGTTCGGTCCGTCTGTAGAGAGAAAAATAAACTTACCGTTGAAGTTTACTTTAAGTTGAATAAGCCAATTTTTAAGAAAGATGACTTCAATCCTTTCCTGCTGGGTAGGTTACAAACTGTAGGGATATATTTTTCATTATTAACTTCAGAGCTACTGATGTGAATCTTGTATTAGAAAATGTTCTTTTCTTTTGCAGTTATAATAGGTAATTCTGTCAAATTACACACCCGTCACAGGTGAAACTATCGCGGATGATCAAGCAAGGAGACCATAGGAAAGCGTAGTCATTGATTTAATTCAATCTGCTGATTTGGACAGACAGAGAACATCAAAGTTCATAACTGCATTTTCTCACATGATACACCTTATGAAGAAAATAATTTATTCTAGTTGTAGCTTTGGTAAGATTGGACAAAATTACTTTAGATCAGAAATCTCCATAAATATACTCATCTTATTTATTATTAATAATACAGACAATTAAGTATTTCTGTATGTTTCTTAATGTATGAAAGAAGTATAGTCAAGGATTTACGTATTTTATTCATTTGTTTTTATTTTCCTATGTCTGTGATGTTTTTCTGTTCATGTACAGCACTTTGAATCGTCTTGTTACTGAAAAGTGCTTTATAAATAAACTTGCTTTGGCTTATGCTCATAAACAACATTCACATTCACCCCGGTGGTCTGGCTGTTTACTCCCTGCATGAGGTATTGGCTCTATCATAAACTACGTTGTGTCATCTTCCAATACGTTTGGATAATATGTAATCTAAAATTACTGTAGTTTTATAGAGCTGATAGTAAAACTGTTTTCAGCAGAGACTGTTTTTGGTAGGAACACAGAAATTCATCTTCCTAACTTCCATGGAATTCACCCGTGTTTCCTACATAGATTATTGTTGTCGACAAAGTGATTTCCTTACCCTGTTACCATGTTGCAAAGAAACAACTACAATTTTAAAACTATTTTACATACTGTCTTCAAAAGTCTGTTTTTATCAAAGAAGAGAAAAAAACAAGTAAATAACAATAGGTGATCAGACACTACTGCATATGAGGCTCAATTCCTATTCCTAAAGGAAGTGTGGCTAAAAAATGTTTTTGTTGTCAAACACTGCTTTTAAAATTTCTCATCTGCCATGAGGCAGACAGGCAGGGAACCTGATATTTATGCCAGACACGGTGTTGCTGCTTTAAAGGATTTATTAATGAAGACCTGGTGCTGACAGGAAAACCCCTGCAGGAGCAAGCTGCAAATCTTGGCCGTGGAGAGAAGTGGCTTTCTCACCGCAGAGGTAAAAGATGGGGTTGTTGAGCCTAGATAGAAGTCAGAGAACAGGCTTAGGGATAGGACAGTTGCATGGCAGGACAGAAAAGAGATGGACAGACAAAGCTGAGTGGCTTGGTGAGGTTCATGGTCATGAGGCTATTCCAGGTCATGATTCAGGAAACAGAAAGCTGCATAGATGTCCAACTGGGGCTGGACAAGGCAGGAGAATCAAGAAAATGTCATTGTGGTCATAAATGTGGTAGAAAGAAACGAAGAAACACTGTAAATCCAACTGCTAGAAGCTTT
Source organism: Fundulus diaphanus (assembly GCA_037039145.1). Taxonomy (NCBI): domain Eukaryota; kingdom Metazoa; phylum Chordata; class Actinopteri; order Cyprinodontiformes; family Fundulidae; genus Fundulus; species Fundulus diaphanus. The sequence goes on along the minus strand of CM073125.1, from coordinate 56,397,835 downwards.
CAATAATCTGGCACTGTATGTCAGCAGCAGGTATTTGAAGGCAGAGAAACAGGTGGAGGCGATTAGACGCGACTAGACGCTTTGTAGGTGTGCTGGATGAAGTTAATAAAGCTGGAGCAGGAGATGTGTGGAAGCATGCAGACAGACAGGCCAGATCATGACATCATCAGCTTTGAAAACCAATGGAAGGGCGGATGATTTATTTATTTTTCCTACTTTTTCATGCCTCTAAAGTGTATTATGTTTTTCCTAAACTGGGTTTAAAAAATTCAATGTGATATCATTATTCAGTCAGTTCTTTCTACCCTATTTGAAAAAAAAAATCATTATGAATATCCTTAAATTTTAGTTTTGTATATTTTTCCATACCGGAGAATGTCATGATTTAGGTTTTGGTTTGTTTATTTTGGACTTTTCTGGACTTTTCTAGAATCAGCTCTGTCCACTTCTCATCCACCAGTTATCGTCCAGTTAGCTCAATATCCTTCCAGCTACCACTCTGCTTTAGATCAGCTCCACTTGCTGCCACTAATTACAGTCAACTCTGCTCACCTGTTCACCTGCCTACACATACCTGCCTCTTTCAGAACGTCTCGTCTTGTCGGATGTGCTTTGCCTCTACCAGTTCCTGTGTGCTCAGCCAGTTGAACTCTTCTGTTTTTAGCCCCCGCCGTTGTATCCTGCCAGTGTCTGCGTGCTGCACAAGAATGCCTGTTTCCCAGTGAGTTCCAGTCCTTTCTGGTGGTTCCTCAGTCCACATTGTCTTTTCTGGTCAGGACCGGCTTTCTTCTCTGGTTTGTCCTGTCAATGTCTGCAACCCCTGGTTCAGCTTTTTCAATAAACTTTTAATAATGTTAACTCTGTGTCTGGCTGATATCGGTTTCTCTGAACACTACGCATAGCAGAGAAATAGAAGCTTGACAAATAAACAAAGCATACATTAGCATACACTGTTGCTTCATGCTTGCTCTGTATGAGGGATTGCTATCAACAATGCAGACTGTCCACTGTGGCTCTACGCTCTTCCAGGAGGAGTGAATGCTGCTTGTCAAAACTTGATGCAACCTGCTGGATTTCCTTAGAGAGGAAACTTTCTGACCAATCTGTATGGATGATTTGATTTAATTTGACTTTGTAAAGAGCCTTTAGATGACGTGTTGTTAATTGGCGCTATATAAATAAAATTGAAATGAATTGAATTAGAAGTGATTTTATCATAAAACCTCTGATGACATTAAATAAAAGGTTTATAGACAGATTATGTTTTGTAGTTTAGTAGCCAAATAAAAAAAATACACAAATTATATAGAGTTACAGATTTTCCAGGTCCTCCTGTAAATGGCCTTGCATGATTTAAGTAACAAATTCTCCAGAGGGAGTTAACGGGTCACGAAAACAAGCAGCAGCATGAAAGAGCACCTTGTCTGAGTAAACAGCTCAGAGCTTTTCACTTTCATGAATGTATATGTTACATCCTCTGCCAGGTGAAGGTACAATCTACTGGCTGTTACAGACTGGCATTTCATTTACTCTCGCAAATGATTCAAAGGAATCATACAGCCCCCGTTGGTCACTACCAATCCTTCATCTTGCTGCTTCACCGGCAAATTATGACAGAGCACCTGGTCAGAGTTTGTATTTGGACAGGGATTAGTTTCTCTGGCATAGAAACACAGAAGACACACACATGTAAAATGTTCAGTTAAAACAGCCCAGCTTGATCAGTTGCACTGGATAGAACTGAAAACTGTGGAGGATTTTACCTTGGGTGAGGTTGATTAAAAATACTGCCTTTCAACTGCTGCATTTGACTTGTGCCCTGGCAAGTAAATAGATTTTGACTGTGCGACGGCAGTTTGAAGGGCAAAACAATGACCTCCAGGAGGAAAATCTAGAGAGATGGAGGTTTCCTGTGGAAAGGAGGGGAATTAAGTAATTATTTTTGGACCGATGGAGGAGCGATCAAGAGTTAGCATACAGTTTCAGTTGCTTCAGCTAGAAACCACCGATAAGGCCTGAAATCTGGGTATAGTGATGGACTCAGACCTGAACCTTCAGACGCATATAAAGGCAACAATATCAGCCTTCTATCAGCTGAATAACATTTCCAAAAATCTTTACATAAAGTAACTGGATCCACACACCTGTGGGTGTTTGTGAGAGTGTGTTTGTGTATGAAAGGTTTGTCTGTAAGAAAAATGCTTCATTTTTCAGTCCCAGGTGAGGGGGGCAGCCCAAAACCCAACCTGACAAAGAAACAAGCAAATATTCACAAACACATGTTCCCACGTTAATACCCACACAAGTAGGCGCTCATAACCCTACACTCAATCAAATAATATACAACAATAGATGCTGTACACACACTTGCACTCACAGACACACGTCCTATAGTCCCAGGTCCAGGTACTGATACCCCAGAGGGGCGTCCAGCCCCAGACCCAGGAGGTGGTCCCTTTCACCAGGGTAGAGGAGAGCAGACTGCCCGAGCCACAAGCTGGGACCGGGGCCAAGCACCAACCCAACCTTGGCAATCCCGGTCTGAAGCCTGACTACTCTCAGCTGTAGATAATCTGATGTAAAGTTCACAGCTTTTGGCTGTGATTCTGTGTCTCTGCTGCTGACTGCTGACGTCACACTGCTCTAGAAATTATCTCCTGATTTCCTGCACCTGTGATTCCTCTAATTAGTGCCGCTGCTACACCTCTGTGCTGCCTCTATGTTTATATCTCCTCCAGTGTGCGGGTGCCAGATTCTCAAAACGGTAGTGTGAGTAGACCTTCCAGCATTCCTTGACTGCTTTCCTGTGCGTGACTCTGTTTGGACTCTTGCCTGTTTGCCTCACCCTTGTTGGACTCTCCTGTTGGTTCTCAGTTTCTGGATATCTCTCTGTAAAGTCCCCTTGTACTTCTTCCTATCAGTTAGCCCTGAGGAACAAGACCCTGGACCAGACTCCTGTTGGATTCCCCCTCTGATTCCCCCAGCCTGCTTCAGAATCCCCGTGCATGACCCTGGACTGTCTGCGGACCTTCTCCACTCTATCTAGTCAAGTTTTGGACCTGGCTTCTCCAAGCACAGGACAAGCCAAAATCCTCCTGGAGCCATTTCTTGGATTCAGTGCTACATTCCAGATTCAAGAGAGAGGTTCCTGAAGTTTCTCACACCGACTACACCTGTTGCTCTACTAAATCTCTTAAAAGTCTCTCTTTGTGTCTGAATTTCGGGTCCAAATTCTGGTTCATTACAAGCTGTCTTCAGGAGTGCCCTCACCACTCCAGAAGATCTCAGTCTCCTTAGCAGGGAGCGTCTGCTCTGATTGTTCCTGTAGAGAGCATCAGTGTTTTGACTCCAGTCCAGGTTGTTGTTAAAGTGAACATCCAGGTACTTAAAAGAGTCCACTATCTCATTGTATGTTTCCTGGATGTTCACGGTGTCAGTATGGCGGGTCTGTACTAGCTAATGAGTTTTCCTCATGTTGATTGGGAGATGATTCCTCAGGCACCAGTCCACAAAGTCCTCTTTCCACTGTTTGTAATCTGAGTTTTCTTCCTTTGTGATAAGGCTATGACAGTGTCTGATTGAAGCTGTTACAAAACTGGTTCAAATCATTCACCCACCCTAAATCTCCTACAGCTTGGAGTGTGGTTTGTGACCTGAAATTGCTTTTCAGCTCTTCCAAACCCCACTGATGTTGTAATGCTGCAGCTGGTCCTCCAGCTTCTTCATTTAGATTATTTTCCATCCCTATAATCAGGGATGGAAAATATTTTACTAAGGAACAGATGTACAAATCATGAGATATGCCATTTAATGCACGGCCTGAAAAAACAGTGCTATTTTTCTACCCAAACCACATCTTCAAAGTGAGCATTTAATATTCAATATTTATTTTTCCACCTGTAAACCAACCCCCTTAAAACGCTTCAGTTGTGTTAGTACTTAATAACAGGTAAGGTACTTTTATCAGTAATAAAAGCTGAATACATTTCACCCCAAATGTTTCTGTGGTGTACAGTGGATCCTGTTAGAGTACATAAACACATGGAGCAATCAAACCAAGCCAAGAGCAATCACAAATCTATGTTAAGATGCCTAACATGTTTGAAGGAGTTTCGTGTTATTATAACAATGTTTTGAGTTTAAAATGTTATCAAGTGCATGACGTAAATGATGTATCCCTATAGAACTGTATGCTGCTAAACGCTATATACATGACCATAGTGACTAAAGACACAATCATAAATTTTTCATTGGAAAATTTGTGAACTAGGACAGCTGCTCAACCAGACCTACTGTAAGTGAGGAACACAATATGCTTCACCTTATAAAAAGCAGCAGTTAACTGGGCCCATGTGTGGCAGTTTTTTTCTTTTCACTTACAAAGTCATTGACTTCCTTCCAGGGCTCATTATCATCACAGACAGTCAGTATGCACAAGAGTGTAACTCATGGTGGTCATGAAACCAAGCAAAGCATTTTATCACAGAGGGTTTCCTTCTGCATTCTCTTATGGCAGAGAAGGGGGCTGTAATTTCCCACATGTCACCATATGACATCTCCATTGTGTCAGGAGAAAACACTCACGCAGGGTAAAGAATATGAATTTTGACAGTGGAACATATATCAAAGCAGAAACTATATATCACAGAGCCCAAGCCCCCAGGTTCACTGGTTAGAAACAATGAGACTGTTAGTAATGGGCTTCTCAGAATGAGTTTGTTATTTTCCATAAATTTAGGGATCTGTCAATGTTGGTGTTAAAGGTTGCAGAGGAGGTGAGAGTTATGTGAATGTAAATCCCCGGCATTGGTGTTCTAGAGGTATTTGTGTTCACATGAATACCTGAAGCCCCCAACCTGACTCTTGCAACTACAGAAAGAAAAAAATATTAATCATTTCATATATATATGACTTTTTTTCTGTTTGTGGTACTAGTGGCCTTTATTTGACAGTAGGCTGACTGGAAATGGGGTTGAGAGAGACGGGGACGAAATGCAGCAAAGGTCCACAGGCCAGGACTCGAACTAGGGACAGCCCTGTCGAGGACTGAGGCTTTCGAGCACTGGACCCATGCTCCACCACTGCGCCCATACATTTGATGTCTTTATTGGTTTATTTGGGTGTCTGTAAAAACAAAATAGTTGTACTTTTTTCTTCGTTAAACAGCACCGTGTAATTTTGTAGCCACTAGGGGACACTAGACCTGTAGCTTTCACTGCACTGTCGCAAAATTAAACAGTGTCTATGTTTTTGGAATCTGATAGCAGACCGCATCGGGCCAGCAGATGGAGAAGTCATTGAGTTACTTGTAGAGATAAGGCAACATTCACCCCTCTAGATGATACACACCCTCTCCCATTGAAACAGAGAGGGAGAGGACGAGGCAGCACCAGGGGCAAAGGGAAGGGGGTGGGGGGGGGGGGGGGATGGCGGGGTTCCAGACAACAGGCTCCATCATCTGGTTATGAAATGCTGCAGGAACTTCAACAGGGGAGAGGAGACGTGTAGGTTTTGGAAATTTATTTACTGTATTTTGTACTAATTACCATGGCCATGACAAAGTTTGACTCAAGGATGAGAAAAGCAGAAGCATGTGAGGAGAGCTTTCGTGTTTAAGGGGAGCTCAGACTGCCGTAAAGCGCCGCTCTAGATCACATGACCCATTGAGAGCCGGATCCACAGCTCTCAAGTTACATAGGTAATTTTTTTGAGCAGGGCAGCCTGCACTGAGCATCAATACATGCCAAGTCCTGCATATCGACCTGAAAAATCCGTTAATATATCTCAAATTAAGCTAATACTTGGGTCAAAACTTACATGGTGCTGCTTTAACTATGTATTGCTCCCATTTGATTGTGATCTGAAGTATGTTCATCTTTCGTCTTCAGTTCATGCTGTGTAGGTTTTGTGTACATGCAGATCTATGTCAAGTTACATAATGAGCAAAGCCATTTCAAGCCAGACGTTTTATCTTTAGTCTGAGTCCATCCATCAATCTGACCGTGCATGGCTTATGCAAGATTTAGTCGCTTGGTTCTCCATGAGAGAAGCCTAGAGATACCTGATTTTTGATTTTGATGTAATGTCTCTGAATCAAATTTGGGGTCTGCCTTGTGGTCTTCGTCCAATTTGAGGAGGAGACTTACCACCAAAAATATTTTCTGACACAAATGGGCAAAATAATGCAGCTATATATATTTCTTGAACTGGACTGCACATATTAAGGAATAAAACGCATATAAGAGCAGCATAACAAGAGCAGCATACCAAGATTATGAAACAAACAAATATGCGTATTATGCACTCCTTGAAGTATTTTAACAAGACTGACATTATTTACCCATAAATTCGAATTCAGCCTCAGCACTCAACACTACCCACATTGTTGTATTGTCTTGACATAATACCATATAAGGAAGCAGTCGGGATGTAGCAAAGTCTTAGTTGATGAGATTCAAAGATTCAGTTCCAAAATAAACTGTTAAGCAACAGCGTTAACCAAAAAAATGTTCTATAGTAAAGCATAGTGGTTAAAAATGAGCTTAATGGTGGACCATTGGTGTGACAAAGCTTAGATTGAGACAAACAGTGCTGTTGGTTTTATAGGCAACATCTCCCTGTAGCAAATGATGCTGGTCACAATAACTGCCCCCAACATTATTTACACTCAGCTTTATTAGGGCAGGCTTAACATTAGTGCCAGTGATCGATGGGTGTGCTTTCCTATTCCTGTTATTCCTTTTTGCTAAGCAATGTGGGCCATGGCCACAAGACACTGGAAAGTTCCACAGCATTCGCTTAGAAATTTTTTCCACCAGTAATGACCTTAGAGAGGATTACCACATCAGTAAAATCTAAGTCTGTTGTCTGTTTTTAAAACTGGGAACGCATTGAAATGTATGTCATTAAAGTTGAATCCATTGCGATTGAATTGTATTGATTTTATGTGATTACGTCAGGACCAGCTTTGTTTGCCTGTCAGGTACACAGGTCTATGTGGTCGTATTGTGTTGCATTCTCACCTTTTTCCAGCAGGATGTGACTGGCGGATTCCAGCCGTAGGTGTTATCTTTCCTTACTGACTGCACTGTTCGCACAGCACTTATCATGGCTGACACACTTCCACTTTCCTTACTCTATAAGATTATTCGGACTGAGCCTGGATGATGGCTGAGTAGAAGTTGATCAGCAGCTCCTTAGGGAAGTTGAGCATCCTGAGCTGGCGCGGGATGTACACCCTCTGCTGGGCCTTCTTGATGAAATGTACTGCTATGTTTGCTGCTGTTCTTCTCTCAAATTGTTGTCACCTGCTTTCTCTGCTTCATTTCTGCTTACCGTTTTGGTCCCTTCTTGTGACTGATGTCTTTTATCCATTTGTAAACTCTCTGCAAATGATGGCTTTCGATAAAGGATGCAACTTACTAGACGGCAGGGAACTCCACCAGGACAGCTGAATTTTAAGTTCATTAGGTGCTTATGTTGCGTTCCATTTGCCTTGGAAGTCAAAAATGGGAGCTGGGAATCAGGTAAACCCAAGAAAAAAATCCATCCATTTAATACAGTCGGAGCAGTCAGGATTCCAAAATAAAATAAGAAAAAAGTTAAATAAAAAGGTTAGTTTTGGTCACAGCACAGACATATATACGTAGACGCGTCATAGGGCGCAGGTTCGCACGTCAACGTCACCGCCATATTGTATGTGGCAGAAAAAAGTTGAGTTCTGTTATTGTGAACGTTGATCAGAGAAGATGCCTCATTCCTGTGCTGCAATAAATACACACACACACACACACACACACACACACATATATATATATATATATATATATATATATATATATATATATATATATATGTGTGTGTGTGTGTGTGTGTGTGTATGTGTTATGAATATAAGGATCAATTTGTTAAATCTAAACATTGTGGTCTTCATTATTTCATAAAACCATGTCACATGTGAACCTTTTAGGATTATTTTGAGTATTAAAGAGGTTAAATTAATAATATGAGCAAAAAAAAAATCCTAGGTCAATAAAGTAAAAATAAACAAACAAACACAAAAGTGATAATGTTATGATAAAAACATCATATTATGAGAATTAAGGGGGAACATTTCCAGAATAATCACAGTTTGCAGAATTATTTCACTCCTGGAGTAATAGGGCCAGGTTAGATTATTTTAAATATTTTTATTCTTTAGGAGAATAAATTCAGGAGAATGAAGCTAAAGGGATACGAAAATAAACTTGTAATATTACAAAAAAAATACTACGAATACAAAGTATATTCAGAGATTAAAGTCCCTCTGATTCTGTTTAAGTGACTGAGTAACTGCAGATTTGCCACATTTAAGATGGCGGACGCTCTGACGCATCGCAGCATAGGCAGAACCCGCCCAATGACGCGTCTACTCTTATATTATGTCTATGGGTCACAGTACCTATTATAAACGTCCAATGCATGCTGGGTAAAAGACGTGGTTAGGTCCTAATGGACTGGTTTGACTGGTGTAAATTTAGTCAGTGCCACACGGTGTCGCTGTTGGCTGTAATTTCAAAACAAAACAAAACAACTGAGAAATTGAGGTGAGTCGTCATCGCTTGCGCAATGGGAATGGTACGTGTCATTCTTTATTATTGTTATTATTATTATATTGTCATCAATTTCAATGCGCTCTGATTAAAACTGAACAGGTTTAATAAGCAACATTTCACCACTAGGTGGTGCTTGAGCACTGTCTGTAGACCAAAACAAGATGTGTGAAAAGTCGCTCTCTACCTTCGCTCCAGCTCATTTTCCTTCTCACCAGTCGCCTTCTATGCACATATTTGTAGAGGATTAATTTACAGCAAAACACATCACCCTTTGGAGTGACCTGTCTAGTGAATACGTAAGTAACTCATAACCTTATAATGCTTAGCAAGAGAATATTTTGATCTGCTAAGGTGCACTCTGCCATGTTGTTCCAACGCTGTGCTGCTGTGATGGTGGTATTGTAGGGCAGGGAGGGGCTAAACCCTGAGTGGCAGCTGTTCACATGTGCGTACATGCACACATGCACGCGTACATGCATACACACCCTGGCTATGTAAACACAGACTGGAGAACAATACAGAGAGATGGTTGTGATGTCATATCATAGTCCATCTGAAATATTACCCTCAGTTCTTCACATCACAGTTTTTTGTTCTTTCTATCTAAAATAATGAGATTTTGCTCATTGCTCATTTAAAGTTACTCATTGCTGTTTTGGCTGGAAAGCACTAGTATACGTCATTTACCCAGACTGCATAGCAACGTTAACAACATGGCAACATCTATGTGACAATATTTTATTTAAATTTATAAAAACTAAACATCTTACAGTATTTTTACTGTATTGTTTTTACATCTAAAATATACATTTCTGAAATAAAGTCTATTGTTAGAACCAATTGTGAATCCCTTTAAAACTGTTCTTGTCACATGTGAACACCACTATGAATTTGTTTGGTTCACAGTTGCAGCCTCTCCTTGTAACATTGATTTTAGATGCTTTTTTACAACTGTATTGTGTAAAATACACATGTTTTCATCACAGCTTACTGTTGTTGATGCGAGGAGAGTCATAATGGATCCGACAATAGACCCTAAAAAATTTCTCCAAGTTCCCGATTGGACAGTCTGACTATATCGGCCGTTATAGTGGATTTATCCAATCAGAAACGATGATTTCTGAGTTCCGACAACAAATGAAATGCAACATTAATACCTGATAAGAGGTTTGGAGTCATGGAAATTGAATCAAAAGGTGCTTCAATAAAGTATTTTCTAGGGGGTTATTTAACCAGGTTATTTTAACTTTTTTATATTTTTCACAGTTTTCCTTTAATTAGTTTTTCTTTTTCTTTTTGCAGTTTTGCAGGTGTGTATGTTTTTGAGAGCCTGTGGTTCTAAGTGTGTGTGTGTGTTTTTGTGTACAAGGATATGAAACCTCCGCCTTTAAACACATCAAAAGCAAATCACTGATATATTAAAAAAAAACAAATAAGATCCAAGAAATGTGCTGCTCACTTTAAGAGGCGATATCTACCATTCATTATGCAGGCAGAGCAGAGCGCTGGCCCTCTGCTGCTGTCATGACTGACATCCATACAGTAAAAGAGAAGAGTGGAATTGTGAAAAGCTCACCTCAATAATACATATTTATGTTCGTTATCATAGAAACGCTATTGAAATAGATCTGACCTTGCCTGAGCTTGGGAACAAAAATGAATTATATATCACCCATACAGACTTCACCTGGCAAATAAGGGGGATAATACATACTATGAAGCGCTGAAGATGCACTTTTCAAGCTGTTAAGCCAGGGGGACATTCTTATTGGTGAAATGTCAAAGCTTGGAATCCACAGGAGATGCATTCCTGGATTTGTAAAGGGATTTTCTTTGAAGCAGATGCTGGTGAATATTAATGTCCCGCGGTACTGGGGTTGTCTGTCTTTGTGTGGCTCAAATTGTCACGACAGCATGCAGAGACACTGCACAGGTTGGATCCTTGAAATCAGAGGAACTAAATTACTTTTTAAATCTAAATGGAAAGTTCAATTTGGCTAAACTTTCAAACTTTGGCAGGGAGATTTGTAGTAGTACTGAATTTTAAAAGCTGTTTTTGCGTCAGTTCCTTTTTAAACTACAACTGGCAAATGATCACGAAAACAATTACTGCAGACTGGGAAGAGTTTATTCTGCCTTATAATTATATCTGAATGGATACAGTGGATTAGCATCAAACCAGTTGCCGTTTTGCTTGTAAACTCTCCTTTTGAAATTAAGGATGGCTATATAATCCAACTGAATCGAATACAACACAAGGAGATATGTACCATCATATTGTATATTAAAACATGTAACAAAGTTTCACCTATTATCTTAGAAAACTGCACTATACTACAGTCTCTTAGCAAAAACCAAATATTTATTGTCTGAGAGACCATCTGCGCCTCATGTTGTATGCCTTGCTCTTCCTGGTAAATGATCTTTCACTACAATCCCTGTCTCTGCTCTCTATCTTGCTTTTCCTGCACACTCAAACATGCTGTCTTTGATTTTATGCTCTTTTTTTATTTGTTTCTTTTCATCTTGTCATCTGACCTTTGTGTTTATCAACACTAAACCTTTTCACTTTTTTTTTTTGAAGCTCCATATGTTGCTGTATTTAATTGTGATTCAACTGTGAGGTGGCAGGAAAATGATGCACAATTAAAAAATATACTGCTTTACTCTGACACATCTACAGGGGTGTGAAAAAGGGATGGTGTAGTAACTACGTTCTTTCTTTCTTTGTCTTTTTTAACGTGTCCTGTCTGGCAGAGTAGCATTACGAATTGTTGTCTTCATTTTACTTTCCGCTTGATCTATGTATGCACAAAGCTTTACTAGATTTTATTCTGGGACTATTTCATGTTCAATGGACACAAAAAATTGAAAGGTAGAAGAGAAAGAAGTAAGAGAAAAAGATTAGACAAAATTCTAAAAGGGAGAAAAGAAGAAAATAGAGGAGAGGGAAATGTAACATCCTCAGAGTCTGCGTCTACACCTGCAAAGGGAGACATAAAAAGAACATCAAAACAAACCGATAAAGTATTACTGGTACAAAATAGCAATGCCTTGATGACATCACTGATATGAGATGTATAAAGTGACAGCTAGAGCTAATAATATGAGTTTTCTGTATAGAAGTGAATCTGTAAGCACCTGTAGGTGTTTGTGAGAGTGCGCTTGTGTATGTGAAGTTTATGCCTAAGAAAAATGCTCAATAGTGGTTGTGAGGAGCCAAAGTCCAGCCACCCAGAGCACCGAGGCAGATGCCAGGGGAACCACAACCCCCAAGAGGGACCAGCACCGGGACAGCTGCCTCCCCCATCTTCACCTGCAGTATGAGCTGAAAGTGAGGGGTCCTTGATGGACAGCCCAATGTAACTCCCACTCTTCTCTGATTTCAATCACATGTTTCATGTTCTCTCTCCATCTATGGTGAAGGAAGTCATAAAGTCACGGTGCTGCAAGGATGAAGTCATGACCCCATTTTATTTTCAATCACTCCTTTGATTCAGTATTTTTTTTTTCACTCATGATGATAGCTCACCTGCAGCACTTTCAAATCCGAGCACGTCTCTTGGAAAGACGCACGAATCTTTCAGGCTTATTTATCTACTGAGGCTTCACAAATAATAATAGTGTAAATACTAAAGCACAGGAGAAGTAGCAAAAATATCACATCAGGTTTATATTTTTACTTATAACACATATTATTACACATTTATATAAAATCCTGCTAATGTTAGTATCTATCAAACGAAGAGAAAATTAAGACTGATGATAAGTAATTAAAGCCTCAGTTGAAAGGCAATGCATGACGTATTGTAGTTACTTTTTTCACAAAAAACGAGCCATCATTGATAATAATCAATAAATCAAGCTGCTGGGGTTTCCTTAGAAAACTTTTTGACCAATCTGTCTGTGTGATTGGATTGAACTGACTTTGTAAAGTGCCTCAAGATGACGTGTTATAAATTGTTGCTACACAAATAAATTTGAATTGAATAATCAAAAACTTTTCTGAAGATGAATAACACCATCACAAAAATATAAACACATTTTCTCCGATGATCAGTGTAAAGCAATCAGTGTATTTGCTACAGATAAAAACATCATTAAATTTCTCATTCTACTGCAAGCCTCTGAATCTTGTTCAGAAAAGCTTAAAGGATCAAAGATCATACCTAAGTTTGTACAATAAGAATTTTAGGTATATTCTAGAACCTGCAGCAAAAGAAATAAAAAGAACCCGAACATGAGATTTTGTAGTAGAATCCTTAGATGAATCAGACACACTTTCTTCTAAATGAACGCACTGATCTGGCCGCTAAAAGCTTTTAACTTTTAAAAACAGACATAAAATGACTAAACTTGGCTGCTGACAGTTGACTCCGGCTGACTCCAGCCAACAAATTTATAAAACAATAAAGGAAAGAATGCAATTAACAGCACGGATGTAAACACATATAAGGTTTGTTGAGACCAGTGATGACTATATAGTATAGTCCAGGGGTCACCAACCAACCTTTTTGAAGCTGAAAGCTACTGTGTCACATGAAGGGCTACCAGTCTTGACCTTTGAACTAGAAGAGTCGGTGCTCACCAATAAACATGTTTGCAATGCTCTTTTTTATTTTTTTTAGATATTTCCATTTTTAAATATATAAATGCAAGTGTTACTACAAAAGTAGAGCAACAGACTAAAATGACATTTCAGATGCAGCTCACCAGAGGGTTGTGCTAGTTTTAGAACAGGCTTGAGGGACCGTATGTGGTCCTTGGGGGCTTCCTGGTGCTCACGGGCACCATGTTGGTGACCCCTGATCTAGTCTGACAGCTGCCAGGAGGAAAGATCTTTGATAACACTCCTCAGTTCACCTAGGATGGAGCCGTACTGTCACTGAAGGAGCTCTCCTGTTCTGCAACAGCTTCTTGCATGGGATGGGAGACACTGTGATGTTATTTTTGCTGGAATCCTTCGGTCTCCCACCACCTGTCGAGGGGCCACCCTTAGAACAGAGCCGGCTCCTCATGAGCTGATGTGGAGCTATGTATGTAGCCCCATACTCAATAAACTGTTCTTATACCTTTTTATCCGAGATACCATTAACATATTCAGAAATGGGAGCTTGTCAGTTGAAGCTAACCGAATGGGTCAGCCTACCTGGATCATTGAGCCTGTTGCTGGTTTACTGCTGCCTCTTCCTTTTGGTAAATACTAACCATTGCAGAACAGGAATGCCTACAAGAGCTGCCGTTATTAAGGTGCTCTGATTCAGTTATCTATTCACCACCATTGACCTTTCTGAAAATGACAAATCTTTACATTTGCTCATCTTTCTTTATATAGAAAACCTTTTGACCAGTCTCTCTGTATGATTCAGTAAAATTAACTTTGTAAAGTGCCTTGAGAAAAGGTGTTTTGAATCTGTTACATACATAAAATGAATTGAACTGAATCTAATTTAACATATCAAACAAAAATGTTTGCTTCCTTCCTAAGATGTCCAAACCAATTTAATTTATGAATAGATAAAAGTCATTATTGACATAATCCACATCTGTTTGTGTTTCTGTTAATCGTTCCCACCTGATTTCTGTTTTATCTTAGTTCTAGTTAAATCTGTATTTTCTGTTCCCTTGTTGTGTTGTCGACTGTTATTCCCGGATGCCTTCCTTCATGGAAGGAAGGCATGTTTCTGTTAAATTATATTCATCCAACATGCAGTTATTCACTTCATCTGTTCATGTTCATAACTGTATGCTCACAGAGAAAATCATTCTATGGTGTTTTGTCAGCATTTTCACAGGAGCTGAGGACAGTTTCTGCTGTGTGACATCACTCTGAGGTCGACACTCATGGATCACGTTCTAATATTTGCTGCTTGTTTCTAATACCTCAGTAGCTGTGTTTCCATCCAATGCTCATGCAAATTTTGTGTGAACTTTTGAAATAACGCAAAAAAGAAAATTACTGGTTTGTAGCGAATTAACCAGGAGATGCACAGCGTAACATTGTCATATGTTGATGTTGGCTGTAATAAACAGGAAGTAGATGTTGCTAACTAGCATGGACCACAGATCAGTAATGGAGCGAGGCTTTAGTGAATGTACTGTGTTTTTTTATTTTTTTTATTTTAACGGATGAGACTTAGAAATGCTTGTGTCTTGTCATCTGTGCTTTTTTCAAGCGTTACAGGAATATCTGAGAAGTTGTCAGCAGCAGAAAAAGCTGATCTGTCATGTGAGGTAAATGTTCTCCAAAGTGAGGCTTTTAACTAAAGTGTTACATTTATTTGAAGTATATTTTTTATTTTATGTTTGTTATTTTGAAGCAGTTTGTGATTTTAATGCTTGTGAAAAGTGCTATATAAATAAATTGTATTTACTTGATTGCCTGATTCTAAGAGATAATACTTCACTGATGGTCTTATATAAGAAAGAGATTTTCTTCAGTGTGTATTATCAAACTGGGGATACCTAAGTTTAATGACCAAATTGATGCAGTTCTGCTGCTATAACAACTGATGCAAAAACAAATATATGGGTAAAATATTTTCTGTTAATATCAAACCCATAAATAAAATAAATTGTGGCTTTTGTTGTAATCTTTAAGCACATTTTCCCTACGATCCCTTTATTATCATTCTTTAGGTGTTTGTGTATTTATTTTCATTTTTCCTTCTGAGTGCCTTTTCAACAAGGTTTTCATTTTGTATCGTGATCAATCCTTTAATATTTTCCCTGCTCAAAACAAAATGAACAGATCGTTTTAAAGCAAGATATGAACAGTAGACTTAATAAAAAGAAGACTTCAAATAAGTTCAGTAGTAGTAGATAAAGACAGATACTGTACACTGTACCACAGGGTTATTCTTGCTCTTAAATTTTGAAGTAGGACCTAGAGAGTATCTAATCATGAGCTGAGCACCGCTGTGGAGAAAGAAATAATGATGAAGACGAGGCTCCACTGACGCGAGGAGTGCTGCATGCCTGGATTAGTGGCAAGAGAAGAGATGAATGAGAGGGGCTGGGATTTGAATATCTGTGATTTCTTTTCCGCTGCTGGAATTACTGAAGAACAACGTTTGATACAATTGTTTCCATATGCAGAAGGAGCTCTTGAAACAGCTCTGGGTTCTTCTTTGACTTCTGTCCGATTTGAGTTTCTAAAAAAAGTTATTTCTTCTGAGATTGTATAGAACCTGGAAATGTGCCCTGCTGCTGTGGACAATATGCTACCATGTGGAACTTGTTCTGGAAAGAAAAAAAAACACTTCCAAATGTTGTGTGCACACACTTTCCTTTCAAGATCCATGAATGAATAGCTTCAGTTGCTCTGGAGCAAAAACTGCCAGTTAACACTCTGATGCATTGAAAAACATTTTGGCCAGGGTTATGGCAAAACTGCTTTCTTTTAGTTGCACTACTTTTCCTTTTCCACAGTTAACCCCCCAAAAATGTGGCCTTAATTGTTTACAGCAGTGAATGTAAAAAACACGTGCACAGGAAGGTTCCTCAGTGAAGCAGTTTATAAAAAAGTAAAAAAGCTTCTTGGCTAGTTGGGTTTTTTTCAGAATAGTAATTCAGAACAATCAAAGTTTTTCAAGGTACTTTTTCACATGCAGCTGTCCAGTCATTGTTGTTAGATTCCCACTGTATTTCAGACAAACAAGCAGCAGCCAGCTGGTCTGGAAAGATTGTGGATTTATTAGGATCAAGAGTTTCGGTGGATGAACTTAAATGTGAATGTCAGAACTCGACCCAAACTCCTCAACTTGTTTCTTAGATAGCAAATACAGGAGATGGAACAAGTTCAACATTCCCATAAACAGAAAGCCATGGTCTTTAAATTTATGGTCTTCACATACTTTCCAAAAGTAATTGTCAATACTCACAATGAGAATTTAGTATGTGTGCCACTGATTAAAGTAGAAGTGCAAAAAAATAATGTTTTTTTTCTGTAACTTCTACTGTGTTTTATTTTTGCAGAATGGCTATCAAATCTTAAAGTGCCTCTGATATGAATGGTAAAAAAAACAATGGAAAGATTACATTGACAAAATTGTTTTGATATAAATATTGTATAGATTAAAGAAATGGTCAGAAATCTCACAAAAAAAAAAAAATTTCTGAGATTCTGTTGCACTCCTTTGAGACGTAAAAGGTGAACTCTGGTACATAAACTGACTGCCGCTACAATGGCTGACAACACAGAAAGTAGGGTGGAGTCTTATTTTTCTGTATAAATAGCTCAGTCAACTATTATCTGACCGATAGTGATTCACAATCGTGAGGAAGCCGAGTCAGAAGAAGAGTTAGCCGTCATTAACCTGACTCTCGCCAGATGGATTTCCACACGTCCATCTCGAATCACTCAATTGGAGATGTATTTCAGAAGGAGGGGCCATATCAAAAATCCTTGCATATGATTGGATAAACCACTTGTCCGTAATCTTTACTGACATGCTACTTCAACATCTCACATCGAAACCGAAATCATCGTTTCCACTAAAGAAAGCCTTCAAAGCCATTCTCTGATGTTCTTTTAAAGAATTAAGATTCGGTAGATTAGGCAACACCGATGAAATAGCAGCATCAATGCGACCTGGTGACCAGAGGTAGCTGATATGCATCTGCATGACGTTTCTTTGCATACTGTACGTTATCTGCAGGACCCAAACGTCCAAGAATCCAGGGGAAATCCAGGGTGTTATTTGATATTTATGTTGGCTTTGGGGGGAAAATGTTGTTCATATTCTGTCAGGGCGTTTACAACTTGAGGAACTTCTTGACAGCACTCTGTCACACTTGCCATGCTTTTCACAGGAGGTGCAAGTGGATTTGTAATAAATCACGTCTCATGAATAATCAAGACTGATTATAATATCTTGGAATGAATGCTTATCTACAAATTCCAAAGTAGAGTTTCAAAATTATAAACCAAGTATTGTCTTCTAATTAAACAAAATCAGCTGTCTGCTGATGCGCCTTGCTTAACCTCCAGGGGGAGCTCTCGGCTCCACTGGCGGTTTGAACACAGAATCAGCTGCTCCCAAAATTTTTTTGCTTGATCTGATGACGGCTGACTCTTCGTCTGAATCGCCTTCCTCAGGATAGTAAGTCACTATCAGTCAGCTGATCATTGGCTGATCCATTTCCACAGAAAAGTAAGACTCCTCCCTACTTTCTGTGTTGTCAGCCATGGTAGCAGCAGTTCCCCTTTTACGTCACAAAGGAGCACAACAGAATCTCAAAAAAAAGTAATTTTTAGTGAGATTTATGACTATATATCTCAATAACCGTTTATTTAATCTGTATAATATTTATATTAAAACAGCTTTGTCTGTGTAAACTTTCCATGCAGTCTATCTTAAACCATCCACGTTACAGGCTCTTGAACTTGAGGTTTGCAAGCTTTGTGAGGAAGAATATGAACTTATAGCGTATTCTGGAAAGATGGAACTTGGATTGATTCAAGTTCTTTACCAATCACCTGCTGAAAACTGTACATTTTGTCTGCTTCAGCCTGCATTGCAGTCCCTGAGGTACATTTTTGCAGAGTTTTGAACATGAACATGAACATGGCACACTATATATTTATGTAAACAACGTTGACTGATAGTGTCCATGTATTGAGGCTATATGACTCACTGCACCACAATATCTTCTGTTTTGCTCTCTTTGGCTGAAATATACGTTTCGTATGATTAGCCAGTCGACAGGAAATCTTGGGATGACCTTTAGGACTTGCTCTACTCCTGGACCACAGCTGGGAGATTTTAACACAACTGGCTTTCATTAGTAACGGCAGCGTAGGACATTTGTTTTTGCTCAGAAAACATTAAAAACGTGACAACTGGAAATGTTCAACAACTGAATACTGAAAGGAAATAAAGACGAAATACTTAGCAACCTGTGTAGGATTAGAATGTCTATTTCAGTCCACATATGGACCCCAGAAAACATTTAATCAGTATTATGCAGCAGCATCATTTACTCTTTGTTATGCAGAGTTACTCGGACCCTCATGGGGGCAGTGTAAACAGCAAACTCTGCTGACAGCAATGGCCTCAGTCACTTCAGGTAGTCTCTAATTTGCCCAAACTGACATTTCCCATCATGCCCGCACAGACAGCATCAGTATTCACAACCTGAACGGAGGAGGCCACTGGGGAGAGATGGAAAGTGAGAGAGAAAAGGATACAACAGAGTGCAGGGATACAGTGGGGCATTCAGCCTAGCTGCATCATTTAACTCCCCATCTGTGCTTTCTTACTCCAGTATCTCTTTGCTTGGGGTTTCACATCAGAAATATATCAAACTCAGACTGCCCATTGTACAAACCACAAAATGGGGAGTTAAGGCATCAGACAGCAAAAAACAGGAAGCCTCACAAAGGCAAATACAAACAGATTGTGATAAAGAGAGAAACATGGTTTGCTTTTGGGCATCGCCGCCGTCCAAGGTCTCAGGAAGTGATTAACCCTTGTCAAATGGAAGTAGATGAAAAGTACAAGCATATCTGTCTAACAGCATGTTTTTGAGTGTGTGTGTGTGTGTGTGCTGGTACTATGCGCATTTTACTAATGAATTGAGGACTTTGATGTAAAGTGAGGACATTTTTCTGGTCCTCATGTTTTTGGGGCTAGGTTTAGGGCTGACGTGTGAATTGCTTCAGGTTAGTGTTAGGCGTTAGGTATGTGCTGGTAATGGTGAGGTGGAGGTTAAGTTCAGAGTTAGGCTGTTGAACGGGTTGAAAATGACAGGAAGTCAAGGCTCTCACTTTGTACTTAAAATATGTGTGTGTGTGTGTATGTGTGTGTGTGTATATGTGTGTGTGTGTGTGTGTGTGTGTGTGTGTGTGTGTGTGTGTGTGTGTGTGCGTGTGTGTGTGTGTGCGTGTGTGCGTCTATGTGTGTGTCTTGGGGAAGTGGTTGGCAGGGAGTCCGGTGGGGGCAGCCAATCTCAAAAGCTCTTCTCCTGAGGCTCCCCCTAAAAGTGGGGTCATCACCTCCTGATCTCAAAATTGAATTCCGATGATTCTGGTTTCCTCTGTGCAAATCCCCCTCCCTCGGGGCTTCCCACCCATGCGATGTGCTACAGCACATCTTTTGCGGCCTTTGACACTGAATGACTTTTTTTTAAATTGTATGACGTTTTAAATATGTTTATGTTTTCTTTGCAAACAGTCTGAAAAATAGCAGTATTCCCATTTATAGTTTAGTCATTTCTTGGAACCCATAATCCAAACCAGATGCAAAAGCCAACGCAGCAGCCAATCAAACTACTGATCTGGAAGTTGATGTTTCAGTTGATATTGTTTTGTTTTTGCACAAAAGCCCAGCAGCAGTCAGCATTATGGTCAAATCATTTCTTAGTTTAGGCAAGAATTTTGGCTTCATGGAGAATCTCAAGGCACTCTGCAGACGTAGCAGCACATTTGGTTGCAGTCGTTTGCATTAATGGAGGGTGATGCAGATGTTGGTTGGGTAAATCTGCCAGACGAGGGAACCCAGCCAGCGAGGCGAGTGAAAAAATGTGAACAGCCGCAGGAGCGCATGCCAGAGTGAACACAACAAAGTAGATGCACCAGACGGGTTCGCTCCAAGCAGCCATCCCAGGCATGCTTTGACCTACACCCCAAAGCCTCAGTAGACAGAGAACAAATAAACAAAAAACATAGTAACACAGCATGAGTTTCACAACAATAATGATCCCATATGCAGCTGTTCTGCATTTACAATGAGAGGGCTACAAATACGTTTGGGTAAAAATACTATTTTACTTCTTTTTGGAAAGCTCCAAAGTGAAGTGCTTAAAAATATAGTATGAGAAAACAAGTTTTTTTTATTTTTTTTATTCTTTTAATGCAGACTATATTCCCCAACATGTCAAGACATGGCAGCTGTTCCTCCAGGCTGCGAAAGAGAACAAGTCTGAGTTGATAATAGGAAGGCTGCATGGATTACAGCAAAGTTACTCTGTGGTATCTATGTGAACATTGAGCCTCTGCCTGTTATAACAGATACTGGTTTTGGAAATATTGGAAATCTTAAGAGTTGAGATAAGGATAGCTTTCTGTGTAATGTACAGTATATATGGAGACTGTAGTATTTATAATGAAAGCCACATTAACTGTTTTAATCCCTCACTAAATGGTAAATCCAGTTAATCCAGTTATTTTTAGTAGAATTGATTACTGCAACGGTGTTTTCACAGGTCTGCCTAAAAAGTCCAGAACGCTGCTGCCCGTGTCCTCACTACGACTAAGAAAGTAGAGAACATGGACCCGGTTCTGAAGTCATTCCACTGGTTCCCTGTATCTCAGAGAATAGACTTTAAAATACTTCTGTTAGTCTATAAATCCCTTAATGGTTTAGCACCTAAATACATCACAGACTTGTTATCAGTGTATCAACCCTCCAGACCACTCAGGTCTTCTGGGTCCAGTCGACTCCGCATACCTAGAACCAGAACCAAACACGGAGGAGCAGCATTTAGTTCCTATGCTCCACTTATCTGGAACAGACTACCAGCAAACTGTGAAAGTGCTGAAAGCCTGAGTTCATTTAAATCAAGATTAAAAACACATTTGTTTAGGATTGCCTTTGACTGTTCTAGTTAAACTGTTTTACTGAAACATCATTAGTTCAACTTTGTAGTCCAACTGTTTTTAATATTTGCTTTTAGTTTCCATTTTCCCATGTTTTATTTTGTTTACATTTTTCTACATTTTATTCCAACTTGCTTTTATTCAGTTTTTATTTTCCTGTATTTTAATCATGGAAAGCACTTTACATTGTCTTGGACTGAAATCTGCTATACAAATAAATTTGCCTTAACAATATAAACTCTTCCAATGACCTCAGATTATCTTTTGCTGCCTTGACAAACTTTTAAGATTAACACTTTTTTTCTTCATAAAATTAAGGTGATGATGCTAACCAGGCAGCTAATAATAAGACTTCAGTTCCATGTGTTATAATTTAAACCCCCTTTATTTTAGAAGTTAGACATGAATTACCACATAACAATCGGCTGGACCCAAACATCTTGTAATTTGGGTAAAATACAAAATAGAATAGAAGACCCACAAAAGGAGACCAGTGTCATCTTGGGCTTTGAGCTAACCAATTTTTAAAATAGTGCAAACCCTCAACTAATGTCTTTCAGGTAGTTATCATCTTCCAGTAAGTCTTGACCTTCTTTATTCAGGGTGCTGAAGCTTAACCTGACTTTGCCTTATAATATCTGATCACTGCCAAGAGACTGATGAGATCTGAAGATCCACAGTACTCATCTACTTAGCTGAATCTAGTAAATACCAGCTACCATTTCTGCCTCAGATGTCTCGCAGTTTGAACTTTAAAGCTGTGTGGCTTATCTTTTTGATTCAGCATTCCTTCTGCCACTCAATACTCCCTTGTGAATTTAACCAAGCCTTTGCAGAGAGCACACAGCAGCAGTGAGACTTGATGCAAGCATGCGCACCATGACGTTACTGCTGTTTAAAAGGCAAGCCACAGACCTAGCAATAGATTTTTACCTCACCTTTGACATTTAGGATGGCAAAGCAGGGCTGAGTTACTCCCCTCTGCAGCTCCTCTCCTTATTACCCTCTTTGGCAGTAGAGTAGTGCCATTCAACCACATAATCCTTTCCCCTTTCCCTCCCTGCTCTGCACCTTCCAACATTCCTTGCTGCTTTCTCTTACCAGCAAATAAACAATTTTATTCCGCAAATGACTGCATCCAAAGTCAAGTGAGAAACATAAGGATGGGACATGTACTCGGATCACTAAGGTTCCGGCTGCAAAATCAGTAGTGTTTCACATTTCCCCCACTGCAGGGTCAGTATCCTAGGGCCTGTAAGGCTCAGACCCATTCTATTCCAAGCTGGTTAAATATGCTCACTGTCAGCACTTTCTCCAGCAGCCTGGCACTCTGTTTATTTTTGCAGGACACAGGGTTGAATAGACTTTAATAAATACTGTGGCCTGAGAGTCAGGGAGCCATCTGAGCTTGTCACAACTTGTAACCTAGCTGGTGCACCAGCTCAGGCCTGCTATTGGATGTTCACTTAACGGATGAGTGAGTGCAAAACACTCTCATCCAAGCACTTTCGAAATTGCACCGGTCAGGAATCTGCGGGAGAATCTCTGCCCATGTTGATTGAGCTTCATACGAGCGAAAAGAGACACAAAGATTAAGAAAACTGCATCATTTGGAACTGAAAAAAACAAACATGTTTCTAAGACGGTGGTGCTACACTTTGTTAGGGTGTTGCATAAGTATTAATGCTGTTGCTAGTTCAGATACCAGAGACCTTAAATGGTTCTGAATTGATCTTTTGAAAATTTGGACAGAAGACGTTCAGCAAAACCAAAGAACAACTTTCAGGTTACTTTTGAATAAGAATTATAAAGGAAGTACTTCTTCTCTGAAAACTTACAAAGCACACATTATATATCCTTAGACATTAAATTCTCAACCAAACAACTACTTTTAGCATAGTGGCTCCATTACTTTACAGTGATTCTGTCTGGAGACCATGGCAGGGCATCTTTCTGTGCAGAGTTTGCATGTTCTCTCTGTGTATACGTGGAGTTCCTTGCAACAACAGAAACCCAAACAAACAAAAAGGAAAAAAGAAAACATGCAAATTTAGATTGGCCTTAGATGTCTTTGTTATAAGGATTGTTTACTTTCTCTGTGATTTAGTGGCGACCTATTAATATTATCCTATTAATGCCAATTACTCACGTTCTCCCCTGGGAGGGCTTCATCTTGATTGGCTGACCTCCAATGTGAGCTCACACATAGATTCGGTAGTTCATTGTGAGGCGGCAGGAGGGTAGGCTGACCTGTTCAAAGGGATAAAGAAGAGGTGCGAAGCCCATTGGAGCAGAGGTGTTGACTGACATGAGCGAGGCAGCACAACTGTCAACCCAATAAACAATACATTTATGTTCATAGAATTTTTTTGTGGGTGTGTGCCCTGTCTGGCAATGTAGCGTTAAGAATTGTCTTAATGCCAAAAAGAGCCCAACAGATTTTACTTTCACAAGTGGAGCCTTAATGCTTTCGCCATAGTGCTCTGCTTGATTTATATATGCATAAAGCTTTATTAGATTTTATTCTGGGACTATTTCATGTTCAGTGGACACAAAAATGGGAAGGTAGAAGAGAAAGAAAAGGATGAGACAAAATAATAAAGGGGAGAAAAAGTGACAAAAACAAAGGAAAGGAAAAGGAGAGAACAAGATAACATTCTCAGAGTCTGCTTCTACACCTGCATAGAAAGATATGAAAAGAACAGCAAAACCAACCAATAAAGTATTACATTGTTACAAACAAACAACGCCTTGATAACATCACTTAAAAATACACAGTAATATTTAATACGAGATGCATAAAGTGACAGCTAAAGATAATAATAGGGGTTTTCTGTATAGAAGTGAATCTGTAAACACCTGAATCCAAGCACCTGTAGGTGTTTGTGTGAGAGTGCGCTTATGTATGGAAGGTTTATCCATGAGAAAAATGCTCAATAGTGGTTGTGAGGAGCCACAGACCCACCCCACACTGTGCAAAGGCAGACACCAGGGGAACCAGAACCACAGACACCTGAAAGGGCCCCCAGAGCAAAAGGGGGCCAAGAGGTACCAAAACAGGCCACAGTACCGAAGTCCCCGGGAGCTCGTCGCCACAGCGTGGGGCCTGTCGGAGGGCAAAGATTGGGCTAATTATTCTGCCGCATGAACCAGCCTTTATGGTTGTACTTGCCTGTGAAGCGTTGACAGGTCCGCCCTAGGTGGCTGGAGTAAAATTGGGCGTAATCCTTCTGAATTACCTATAACAAAAGTGAGCATTCTCCCATCAGTAGGTTTGCTTAGAAATAATTAAACTAAAAGAAAATAAGGACTTTAAAATCAACACAGGAAATGTTTTGTGGTAAAATAAGTGATTAATTATTTGTTGATCTGACTGTGGGTGGGGTTAAGGGTTTATAAGTGGAGCCTCTGTCCATGCTGGAGGCAGTCCTGCCTGGGTACAGTGAGGAGGTAACACTGATGAGCAACACCGAGAATAATACTCTGGAGAAAGACAGGGTTGTAAATATCCAAAGCAGCTTGTATGTATAGATTTTTTCCATTTTGCTCTTATTCTGCACTATAGTGTATTTGGGAGGGGTGTAAATAAAATCACAGCCTTCAGGCTTTCACCTTCATTTTTACTCATTTTTGGACTTCTTTATTATGGTGCCTAGGCCTACCACATGATTCTAGGAAGAACCCATGAAGAATAAATTGCTTTTAGGGTGTACCCCGCCCCTGACTCTTTGATCAATTGAGATGATCATCTGCCCACTGCAATCCTGTAGGGATTAAGCAGGTTTGAATAATGGAAGTATGCTTAGGTAGGTTAACCACTCATCCACAATTTATTTTAAAAATCCTAAAACGTAGTGTAGAATTATTTTACACCTTTCTACTAATAGTTTGATACAGGTCACCTGTTTTGACTTAACACATTCAAATCCAATAAATTTAAAACTGGCTGTGAAATCAAGAGTCATGATGAAAGTTTGAAGAGACAAGAAAATTGTGTAAGTGAAGAATACACGTTTTGCTGAATCATTTTGAATCATGACCAACGTTAGGTAAGGGGAGTATCCCAGTTTCATACTGGATGGACACATCACTTCAAGTCAAGCTTTGTTGCTGCAATTGACTTCCCTTTAGGTTTCAGGATTTAACTGGGAGTTACTGAAAATTCCTCTGTGGTTTCATCCGGTGTTAATCTCTAGAGATTTGCATTAGTGTCCAGAAACACCTTTGATCATTCTGAAGACATTGATTGGATGTGCGAATGAGGGGGCCACTTTCCCATCGTGGATCCACTGGATTAAAAGAGAGGGGCTATTTATAATTTCAGGACTTGCTTTCAGGTCAGTGCAGGCTTTCAGAAGCAATCACACAAACACATTTCAGTGGCAGTGGTGCAGAGCAGAGGAAGGAGGCGGGCACCTGGGTACGATTTCAAACTCAGTGAACCTGTGACGACAGCACTCTCTGTTTTCAGTGGCTAGTTCCAGCAAACTGCGCTTGCATGAATAAAAGGTCAGAGCACTGGGATAACACCAGCAGGAAAAGGGGGGAAAACCCAGAGACTGTGCTATAAGTAAAAAGCCTAAATGACTGAAAGGATACAGGAGAAAGCACCTACAAATATGCCATTCTCAAATAAATGACAGCTGATTACATGTTGTAACCATGGATTTTCAAATGATGCGTCGTGAAACCCATCCTTGACTACAGTCACTTAGAGCAGGGCTGCTTTGCTGAGTCAGATCCATCACGGTTCACTAACAGCTGGTCTCTGCTCCCCCCTTCGTCCATGCTTCACCTTTCAGAAGCTATCAGAGCTCGTAAACATGGTGTCAGTGATGCTTGAAACAAGTTTCCATGCTACATTAATGTGTGCAGCAGTGACAGAGAGAACAGCTGCCACCCCTGCCTGCCTGGCTGCAACATCACTTGGAGTTTGCCATTAATTTGTCGCACCTGACAGCCGACTCTTCTGGGCACCCTCCGACTACACCTCTTTGCCGCTTTGTGCCTTGGAGGGACATCTTTTGCCCGAATGAGAATAAGCCTGAAATATGGTTAGAGAAGAGATTGGTATGGAGCAGAGGCCCAAGGCTGTTAGATTTTATGGGTTTCTAGGCCAGGCCACATAATTTGGTAGAAAGTTAGAAATGTAGGACTGAAGCCCATGGACTTAACTGGGCTGTGCTTTGTTTGACACAACTGGGACTACATCTAAGTCCAAATCAGCCAAGACCCAACCAAATCATAAATCAGGTTAAAAGCAATGTCTAGTATTTCACAATTTCCCTGAAAACATTTCCGTTCATGTTTCCAGAGTAGAACAATGGTGTTTTATATGTACATGGCAAATATTAAATTTGATACAATTTAATTACATTTATTAAATTAGGACAAATCTACAACAAGAGTAAAATCAGGCCACTTAACAAAAAAAAAAAAGTTCATGTAGGTCAAATTAAAGAAAGTCCAGTTACTCTCTAGTAGGTTATCATACTATACGGTATATACTACTAGATACTACACCCTACAGCCCATTAAAAACACATTGCTGACCAAAGTGCTGCACAAGACAGAGATAAAAACAACAAAAAAACTAAAATATTAACACAGGACAATACAATCAGACTAAAAAGTCATTGTCAGACCTATAATATGTTAAACGCTAAAGAGTAAAATTGTTTTCAAGTGTGATTTAAAAACTAAGGAAGCTTATCTTATGTGCAGAGCCAGCTGCTGAACTTTGGAGCCACAACAGAAAACGCTCGATCACCTCTCAATGAAACGGGGTATAGGTGTGCAGCTGCCTGGACAAATATGCTGGTGCAACACCATTAAGAGACTTAAAAACAATACAAATAAATGGAAGGCCAGTGCAAAGAGGTCAACGCCACAGTGATTTTGTTTCTTTGTACCTGTTAAAAGTTGTGCAGATGTATTTTGGATTAGATGAAGGCATGGCAAAGCAAAACGTATTTATCCAAGCATAGAGCCTTGAGGAACTTCAAGGTTTATATTTTTGACATGAAGGGTATTGCCCTACTTTACGTCTGATGTTCTTTAAAGGCATGAACATTTGTAACTCTTTTTCTGTTGACAGTGTTACAGGCCTAAAGTGTTATTTACTTTAACAAAACAACCTCTGACATGTACACAATATTAAAGAAAAATACTGTTTGCAAGCTTCCTGTACATGCCAAAACAGAACTACGCAAAACTCAGTTCAACGGTTAAGTTTAAAACTAGACAAAGCAAAGGTGTATCAGCTGAATTTAACTGTAAAACTCTAATTCGCACAAATGTAAACCAACGGCAGCACCTATAAGTTTGACTTCCTTTTTGGACCTAGCCCTTGACCTTGCACTGACAAATTAAAACCATGGAGCCAGAGCTCAATAGGGAGCAATGGCTCCTTGACTGGGTGCACGTTTCTTCGAGTTAATGGTTATAGGTTCTTCAAAGTCTTGCGGTAACAGTCTGTCAGGTGGTTTTGATCAAATCTGGGTGGGAAATGGTGGGAAAACTGGTTAAACTTCTTATCTCTTTGGGAAATGATTAAGGGAAAGGATGATATTTAAGAAATATTCTATTCTAATAGCACTAATTCCCTGCAGCGAGAATGTTGTGGGCGGAAATCCTGGCCCGAGTTCTTTCTCCATGGAGTTTGCATGTTCTCCCTGTACACGTGTGGGTTCCCAGCAGACTCCCAAAGTCCAAAAACATGACTGTTAGGTTAATTGGTCTCTAAATTGCTCTTAGGTATGAGTGTGCATGGTTGTTTGCCCTGTGTGCCTCTGTGTGGCCCTAGATGGACTGCTGACCTGTGCCTCCCAATGACTGCTGCAGATAGGCACCATCTCCCCATTATCCGTACCCTGAAAAGATAAGTGGGTACAGATAATGGATAAATTAATAATTTCAAGAATGTATATTTAGACTTTAATATTCATTTGTCATTCTCTTAAGGTAGCTGTGGTTATTAGATTTTCACCCCTGCTGCTCTGACGGAGCAATCAACTCAAACATGTAGTGTTGTCTGTAAAAGATTTGCAGATTGTTTGAGTTTGTAAAATGACATTTATCTGCTTTAGGTTTTTTTCTGGACCACAAATCTACGGTTTATTGAGGACAGATGAACGTAACCCGACTCTGGGACAGTTGGTAAATTCAAACAATTTGTCACTTTAGCAAAGACAGTGACGCGCCATGCCATATACATTATCATTACCTGAGATGATATTAATCATCCTTGCAACTCACTGACATTAAGACCCGTTTCAGGTCACTGCAAGCAGACATAGATGGACAAAAACACGATAATCTAAAAGTTGAGGATGTTATTAAGAAAAAAATATGCCGCTGTCATTTTACCTCATTAGGGATCAACGCTGTTATTGATGATGTTGACATTCACCGCAGTAATGGAACTTGTTGCTAGTTTACCGAAGTTTAAAGCAGGGTTTGCATCCCAGAGTGTTGAACACACACACACACACACAAAAAGTAAATGCTGATGTAGCCTGAAGCTCAGCACTCTTCCTCTGGAGTACGGTCCTGCTGTATCGCAGTTCCCATCATTGATATGCAAGAAATCTGGAAGGACACATTACTGCACACATCAGTGGGCAAACTAGCACACACGGTGGCCTTGGCTTGCAAATGGGCCATGTTCAACAAAAAGCTTGAATAAATGAGCTGTGATGGCCGGGCCTCTCACCTGTCAACATGTGACACTTAAAACCGTAATTTGTTTCCCTAAGGGGATGTACTTTTAAAGCGATTGAATTTCCCCCAAGGCCCAGGTTTATCCAGCTATTATCTAGATAAAAACATCCCTTTTAAAGATATTCCGAAAGCCAAATGTTGAGGCTTAAACAGTTTGAAGCAAATTTACTAAATCAAATGTCCACAGGACCCTTATATGTCAGGATTTGTCAGAGTGTTAGAACGACGTAGGTAAAGATAACATTTCGTAGCTGTCATCGTTATGCTTATGATGGTTTAATCATTTATGCGTATATCCCCTTAATAAAACATCATGTTCACAGACAGGCTCTCCTTTGTCATCGCTGAATGTCAACATCGCCGTTATCCCATCAGCTCCCTCCGCCTGAAACCTGAAACCACCAAACACCTGTTCTTTTGTGTGGGCTGGCATTTTACAGCAGGATTTCTCAGACACGCAGTGGACCCTCTCATTCGGTTCATCTCACTTTCTACTTTCCTTTCACGCCTTTCTCCCCCTTTCCTCCCCTTGTCTTACGCTTTTCGTTTCTATGCTTTTAACCATAACCATTTTTCACTCACCTAGCCCATTTATCACAGCATATCTGTCCTCTTTTCATTTCTTCCTTTGTTTTAAACCCTCATTTTCCCCCTTTATCCCCTCTGTTGGCTTTCTTTGATTGTTTTCCTTCCATACTCATCAGACATCACTGAATTTTCTAGTCTTTTTGACTCCCCCACACCTTTTTAATGTGATACCCCTGTCTGTCTCTGTCAGTGTCAGCGTCTCACTTAACTTCCTCTCCTCTCACTGTCTGGTTGCTTCTGCTTTCCCCGTCACATTTTGTTAGCTTTAATTTTGTTTTGTAAAACTGATATTTCCTCATTTATTTTCAAATCCAGACTAACAGTACTCACTCAATGTCAAAACTATAGTAATGATTGTAAGAAACTTTCAACGGATGTTTGAAAAGAAGTTCATAAAAGCCTTTTTGAAGTTCATGCTGAGGTGCAGCATTGGCCAAAGTCCTGCATTCTCTTGTGCTAGACAACTTTTAAACCACCAAGTTCGGACAACTTATTTCTTTTTGCACTTTGTTGGAACAAGAGAGACAATCTGTAGGCTAAAAGAACGACATTCCTCAAAGTATTAGTAACAGCTCAGTTTCTCAACATTTAATGTTTCTAACGCCAACAGGTGTATTTAATCTGAACATTTCTCAAGCAATAGATGATATTAATTCTCTCACGTAAATGTATGAAAAACTATATTCTTATAACCTCAAGTGAGGATCTACAGCTTTGTTCAATTTAGCTTATAATATATGCATGCTCTAGTAAAGTTTCATTCCCCTCCTTGAACAATGTCGCTGACAGACTGTGGAAGAACCACAGTGCTGGTTCTATTGGACCTCAGTGCAGCATTCGATACTGTCGATCACTCCATTCTGTTTGAACGCCTGGAGCACTGGGTCGGCCTCTCTGGTACAGCTCTCAACTGGTTTAAATCCTACTTAAAGGACAGGGAATTTTTTGTATCAGTAGGTAACCTTACATCCCAGATGACAAAAATCACATGTGGGGTTCCCCAAGGGTCCATCCTGGGTCCCCTCCTGTTCAATATCTACATGCTCCCTCTAGCTCAGATCATAAAAAACAACAACATCAGCTACCATAACTATGCAGATGACACACAGCTTTACATCACCATGTCACCAGGTGACTATGAACCAGTTCAAGCACTGAGTAAATGCCTAGAAGAAATCAATACGTGGATGTGCCAAAATTTTCTTCAATTGAATAAAAACAAAACTGAAGTAATAATCTTTGGACCAATAGAGGAGAGATCAAAAGTAAGCACACAGCTTCAGCTGCTTCAGCAGAAGTTTTTTTTTTTTTTTTTTTTTTTTACAGATACATCTGCAGGAAATGTCAGTAGAAACAAAAACAGTAAAATATTAATGAAAAAACATTATGGAGACCACTGGAGTCACATCAGGGGTAAACACTATTTCTAGCTCTCAGTGCAGTGATATGAAAAAAATGAACAGTAGGTGTTTATTGGTTGTACTTGCGGCTCGCTTTAATGTGGGAAATGAGCTATAACATATTTCTGTTTCTCTTGTATGTCTTAGTTTCCCCCTACTATACTTTTTTCGCATTCAACACTCACTATCTCACCATCCTGTCATTTTCTTTCCAGCTAGCAATCTCTCTTTTCTGCCTCTCTTACAGCAGGTCATCCCAGTCCTCCATTCTCTTATTTCCCAACAAGCCTTCATTCTGCTTGTATGGAAGATGAGGTAAAAGAAAGGAAAAGAAACCCTCTAACCTTTCCCTCATCTCCTTTCTTTTTTTGAAAGCTAGGCTTTGTGAAGCTGCTGGGAGCAGCTCCAGTGTCTCCAACCGCAGCCAGGGCTCTTTTCATCGGGAAAGGTTTGAAATCTAACTGACCCTATTCATGCACTGCCAGGCCTCTGCCTGCACTCATGCTACATAATACAAGGCGATGCAGGGACTGGGGAATGCGAGTTATTCAGGAAAGGGGGGAGAAAACAGCATAAAAGCACAGAGGGGAGACTGGAACAGATCAGCAGACAGCAATTAACATGCAAACATTTTGATGTACACTGAGCCTGCCTTTCCCTTTACGGGGTGTCCTCATCTGAAGGTCAGCATTTGGTTACCGTATATTAATGGATCCCTGAAGGTTTTAGTTTGACCCCACTTCCAATCTGAGGTTTAAATTTGGCACTTACAGTTCTTCTCAGTTTGACCTCCTCTTGTTCATTAGTTATGCAGTGGTTGGTCTTTTTGTTCTGCACTTCCCAGTGAATCCCTGTCAGTTAAACAGCTTGTCTGCTGCTTTTTAGCTTTTCCCAGCGGGATTTTTTTCTGAGGAACAAAAAAGGCCTTTCTGGAGATGCCGTTTTTCTCTATAGTCACAGTATGAAAAAAAAAAGACCTTCCCTTGACCCCCTAAAGTTTTGAATCTTATGTCAGCCACAAACCACAACTTCTACTGTGTTATTATTTATTTAAAAAAAAAGAAAATTGTAGGTTTGCATAAAGTATATAACCCCCCAAATGTATTCAGTTGCAACATTAGCTGGTAAACATATTAACTATAGACTAAGCTCTATTTTAATCAGTGTGTGAGAGTTTTCCAGTCATTTCTTTTAAATAAAGGAAAAAAAGATCAGTTTACATATGAACTGGCTTTTCAAATCTTATCCTTGTCCTTAACTTTAACCAGAAGAAGAAAGCAGAGTCACTTTGTCCTGTTGAGCCTTCCTGTTCTCTGCTGAAAGTCTTGGTCTCTTTCGCAGCCTGAATGAACTGCAGACATTGCACAAATTGTTGCATTTTTCTTTTAAATAGCAGCTTCTATCTCTCTGCTTCCTCTGAACTCATTTAAAACACCTTTCTAATGTTGAACATAGCTAACTGACTTTTCCCCACGTATAGCACCTATACATGGAGCAATGACCAGTTGAAAGGATGATCATTAAAGTATTTCAATCTGACAAACTCACAGAGAAAGAAATGGCAATTAGAAGGATTTTATTGATACAATATTTTAAGTCTTTGGCGCTCAGACCTCGGCAGGAACATTAATGCTGAATTATACTTTAATATGCATAAGTAGATGTATGAGAACAGGGATGTTCCCCCCAGGTCTGAAACTGGTGGTGGAGTGGAGATAGAAGAAGTTTGTTCAGTCCATATGATGATCTGTTTAAGATAGATGTCCAACTTGATAAACACAGGTTTGCATGAACTGTCCATGATGAGCAAGCTTGAAGCGACTGTGGAGAGGAAAAACTCCCCTTTGGGAAGAAACCTCTGGCAGAACCGGGCCCAACATGGTGGTCTTCTGCCGGACCAATAACTGGCGATAGGGAGTGATGAAGACTGAAGGGAGAAAACACTCTGATGGGTTGAGGATGGAGGAACGTCTTGGAAGCTAGATGAACTCAGCTATGATGGTGGAGAAGGGGTTGGGGGTGGGTTGAATCGGACATCTGATTCGAAATCCAACACGCAATCCGTTTGCCCTTGCTGGTTAGCAGGCTGAGACTGTAATGTTCTGTTGTGGTTTTTGTTATTTTCAGTTAGTCAACTTTTCTGTTTTAGGATTTATTTCTGTGTGGTGTTGTTTTGATTTGTGCTTTGTCTGTTTGTAGTCTTCTAGTCTTGGTTTTATTTGCTTAGGGGTTTTCTTTATTAGTCTGTAGGTTCCTTCTATTGCTTTCACCTGTTTTGGTTAATTAGTTCCGCCCTGTTCTCCTGTTCCGTTCACCTATTTAAGCCCGCCTTAGTTTTCTGTTTGTCGCCAGGATGTCTTGCTTTGCCTCCACTCACTTCCTCAGTGGTAAGAACAGTCCAGTATTTTGTTCAATCTGTTTACCTGTCCGTCACCTGTTTTGACCTGTTTCTGTTGTTTGAGTCTGCCCAAGATTCACCTGTTTACTTGGATGCCAGCTCTGTACCTTTTTGTTTTTACCTGGACTGCCCATCTTCTGCTCCAATAAATCTTTAGCATCAGCTCCGTGTCTGGCTCTTATAGGATTCCTCACAGAACGTTACAGTACATCCTGGCCAGTCAAATGAATCCTAAGCCGACACGTTTTTTCCGTTCTGGAGGAGCTATGCTATCTCAGACAGACTCTCCACCCCCCCACCCCTGCCTCATAAGTCACTCACCGGAGTTCTCCGTTCGACCATCTTCACCGCGGTGCCTTCCAGATCCGGACGTCTTCCTGGAGGTCGACGCGGAGGTGATCCGGAAGCTCCGTCCGGACTTGTTTCTGGACTCGATTCCGTTCCCTTCTCTTGACGATGAGGCGCATGAATCGCCGCGGGCGTCGGCGGTCCCGTCTCGTCAGGAGAGATTGGAGTCCCCGCCAAGCCCGCCATCCCGCCACCGGAGGAGAAGACGGTGACCTGTTTACCAGTCCTCCAGCCGCTCGGAGCAGCGATCGGCCGTAGCTTCTCAGCTTCTGCCGGCTGCCCCGTCGGCGTCCTCGGCCGCTTCCTGTTCAGTGGACCGGGGTCCTCCACTTCCCTGTCCGAATCCGCCCACAGCTCCTCCTAGTGGCGCTGAAGAGGCTGATTACAAAGCCTTGGAGGACAAGATAAGGACGTTTGCTCCCCTCATTAAACGCCTAAGGGAGGCTCTCTTCAGCCATTATTCGGAGGAGCTGGAGCAGAGATTAAAGGAGGTGGAGGGGCGTTATAGGTCAGCCCTCAGAACATTCTACTGCCGACCTAAGTCTGTTACCGAGGGACTGGCTGACGCCTCGGCTTCTGGGTCTGTCACCGAGGGACCGGCCGACGCCTCGGCTTCTGGGTCTGTCACCGAGGGACCGGCCGACGCCTCGGCTTCTGGGTCTGTCACCGAGGGACCGGCCGACGCCTCGGCTTCTGGGTCTGTCACCGAGGAAACGGCCGACGCCTCGGCTTCTGGGTCTGTCACCGGGGGACCGGCCGACGCCTCGGCTTCTGGGTTCCTCACCGTGAGTCTGACCGACGCCTCGGCTCCTGTTAAGCCCTGTGAGGGGGTCCAAGAGGACCTGATTCTTCTGGCCAGCGACACATTGACCCAGGAGAATCCATCGCCGACATGCGACGTAGGCACCCAGGAGGGTCCGTCGCCGACCTGCGACGTGGGAACCCAGAGGGGTCCGTCGCTGATGTGCGACGTTGGAACCCAGAGGGGTCCGTCGCTGATGTGCGACGTTGGAACCCAGAGGGGTCCGTCGCTGACGTGCGATGTTGGAACCCAGAGGGGTCCGTCGCTGACGTGCGACGTTGGAACCCAGAGGGGTCCGTCGCGGACCTGCGACGTTGGAACCCAGGGGGACCCTTCGCTCTTCGGGCACCCAGGACCTCAGAAGGGGATTCAACATTCGGGACCCCCTGGAGACCTAGAGCCTCATGGTACTGTTTATAAGTCCAGACCCCTGATAGCCCTCATGGACAGCCAGCTCTGGGAGAGACTTTATTGGACGTCTCTTTCTGAGACCCTCCAGGAGTTGATTCTGAGACTCCTGGTGGCTAAGGGTCTGACTTTGGTACCTGAAACCTGTACCCCGGGGCCTCCTGAAACCTGTACCCCGGGGCCTCCTGAAACCTGTACCCCGGGGCCTCCTGAAACCTGTACCCCGGGGTCTCCTGAAGCCTGCGGCCCGGGGTCTCCTGAAACCTGCAGCCCTGTGGCCTCTGTAGTCTGTAGCCCTGTGGTCTCTGTAGCCTGTAGCCAGTCTCTCACCTTAGCAGCCTGTAGCCAGGCCCCCACCTTAGCAGCCTGTAGCCAGGCTCCCCCCTCAGTCGCCTGTGGTCCGGCTCCCCCCTCAGTCGCCTGTGGTCAGGCTCCCCCTTCAGTCGCCTGTAGCCAGGCTCCCCCTTCAGTCGCCTGTAGCCAGGCTCCCCCTTCAGTCGCCTGTAGCCAGGCTCCCCCTTCAGTCGCCTGTAGCCAGGCTTCCCCTTCAGTCGCCTGTAGCCAGGCTTCCCCTTCAGTCGCCTGTAGCCAGGCTTCCCCTTCAGTCGCCTGTAGCCAGGCTTCCCCTTCAGTCGCCTGTAGCCAGGCTTCCCCTTCAGTCGCCTGTAGCCAGGCTTCCCCTTCAGTCGCCTGTAGCCAGGCTTCCCCTTCAGTCGCCTGTAGCCAGGCTTCCCCTTCAGTCGCCTGTAACCAGGCCCTTTCCTCCGTCGCCTGTAGTCAGGCTCCTTCGTTAGTCGCCTGTAGCCAGGCTTTCCCTTCGGTCGCCTGTAGTCAGGCTCCCTCTTTAGTCGCCTGTAGTCAGGCTCCTTCGTCAGTCGCCTGTAGTCAGGCTCCTTCGTTAGTCGCCTGTAGCCAGGCTTTCCCTTCGGTCGCCTGTAGTCAGGCTCCCTCTTTAGTCGCCTGTAGTCAGGCTCCTTCGTCAGTCGCCTGTAGCCAGGCTCCTTCGTCAGTCGCCTGTAGTCAGGCTCCTTCGTTAGTCGCCTGTAGCCAGGCTTTCCCTTCGGTCGCCTGTAGTCAGGCTCCCTCTTTAGTCGCCTGTAGTCAGGCTCCCTCTTTAGTCGCCTGTAGTCAGGCTCCTTCGTTAGTCGCCTGTAGTCAGGCTCCTTCGTTAGTCGCCTGTAACCAGGCTCCTTCGTCAGTCGCCTGTAGCCAGGCTCCTTCGTCAGTCGCCTGTAGCCAGGCTCCTTCGTCCGTCGCCTGTAGCCAGGCTCCTTCGTCCGTCGCCTGTAGCCAGGCTCCTTCGTCCGTCGCCTGTAGCCAGGCTCCTTCGTCCGTCGCCTGTAGCCAGGCTCCTTCGTCCGTCGCCTGTAGCCAGGCTCCTTCGTCCGCCGCCTGTAGCCAGGTTCCTTTTTCAGTCGCCTGTAGCCTGGCTCCCGCACCGGGAACCAGTGACCAGGCGCCGCCGCCTGTAGCCGTCAACCAGGCGTCGCCGCCCGTAGCCACTAACCAGGCGCCGCCGCCCGAAGCCACTAACCAGGCGCCGCCGCCCGAAGCCACTAACCAGGCGCCGCCGCCCGAAGCCACTAACCAGGCGCCGCCGCCTGTAGCCACTAACCAGGCGCCGCCTCCCGTAGTCTTTAGTCTGGCGCCTCTTTTAGCCTGTAGTCCGGCGCCCTCCTCAGTCTGTAGT
Organism: Fundulus diaphanus; assembly: GCA_037039145.1. Classification (NCBI taxonomy): domain Eukaryota; kingdom Metazoa; phylum Chordata; class Actinopteri; order Cyprinodontiformes; family Fundulidae; genus Fundulus; species Fundulus diaphanus. Next base: position 56,361,284 of record CM073125.1, on the reverse strand, counting down.
CCGGTGCCTTCCGTATCCTTTAGTTTGACGCCTTCCCTACCCTGTAGTCCGGCGCCGGATTCTGTCTTCTCTCTCTCTAGACCTCGCCGCCGGCCTCCTAGATTCCTGCTCCGCCGCCGGTCTCCGAGGTTCCTGCTCCGTAGACGGCCTCCTGGACGTCCGCCGGAGAGCCTGTTACGTCGGGTCGGTCCGCCGGAGAGCCTGTCACGTCGGGTCGGTCCGCCGGAGAGCCTGTCACGTCGGGTCGGTCCGCCGGAGAGCCTGTCACGTCGGGTCGGTCCGCCGGAGAGCCTGTCACGTCGGGGCCGTCCGCCGGAGAGCCTGTCACGTCGGGGCCGTCCGCCGGAGAGCCTGTCACGTCGGGTCCGTCCGCCGGAGAGCCTGTCACGTCGGGGCCGTCCGCCGGAGAGCCTGTCACGTCGGGGCCGTCCGCCGGAGAGCCTGTCACGTCGGGGCCGTCCGCCGGAGAGCCTGTCACGTCGGGGCCGTCCGCCGGAGAGCCTGTCACGTCGGGGCCGTCCGCCGGAGAGCCTGTCACGTCGGGGCCGTCCGCCGGAGAGCCGGTCACGTCGGGGCCGCCCGCCGGAGAGCCGGTCACGCCGGGGCCGCCCGCCGGAGAACCGGTCACGCCGGGGCCGCCCGCCGGAGAACCGGTCACGCCGGGGCCGCCCGCCGGAGAACCGGTCACGCCGGGGCCGCCCGCCGGAGAACCGGTCACGCAGGGGCCGCCCGCCGGGAAGACCGCCAGATGTCCTGATTCGCTGGGGTCGTCCGCCGGGACTCTCTGTTCAGGGAACTGTTTTGAAAATTTTCTGTTAGTTTGGATTCGCCCGATGTGGGTTGTTTTCTGTTTTGGACTCTTGTTTTGGTTGTTTTGTCTTTTTTCTGACCCTCCTGCCTATAGCCCCCTCCACCCGCCCGGTCAGACTTTTATTTAGTTTTCTTTGTAGAGACGTAAGGGCGTCTAGAATCCGCCCTTGAGGGGGGGGCTCTGTAATGTTCTGTTGTGGTTTTTGTTATTTTCAGTTAGTCAACTTTTCTGTTTTAGGATTTATTTCTGTGTGGTGTTGTTTTGATTTGTGCTTTGTCTGTTTGTAGTCTTCTAGTCTTGGTTTTATTTGCTTAGGGGTTTTCTTTATTAGTCTGTAGGTTCCTTCTATTGCTTTCACCTGTTTTGGTTAATTAGTTCCGCCCTGTTCTCCTGTTCCGTTCACCTATTTAAGCCCGCCTTAGTTTTCTGTTTGTCGCCAGGATGTCTTGCTTTGCCTCCACTCACTTCCTCAGTGGTAAGAACAGTCCAGTATTTTGTTCAATCTGTTTACCTGTCCGTCACCTGTTTTGACCTGTTTCTGTTGTTTGAGTCTGCCCAAGATTCACCTGTTTACTTGGATGCCAGCTCTGTACCTTTTTGTTTTTACCTGGACTGCCCATCTTCTGCTCCAATAAATCTTTAGCATCAGCTCCGTGTCTGGCTCTTATAGGATTCCTCACAGAACGTTACAGAGACGTGGATTTGAAGTTGCTTTTAAGATGAGCGCGGGATGCTGATTGGCTTCATGGAGGTGCGGTTCGTAGCTGATTGGCTCACATCAGAGGCGTATCGGACTCTGATTGAATGGAGGCTGGCGATGAGTTTCTTCGATTGAACTTGCGCCTCAGCTTCATGTCTGATTCTGATCAGAATTTTGCAGCCTCTGATTGTCTCTGCAGTCTCTGATCGACATTTTACAAATTAAATGTATTTTCTTGATTTCCATTATCTACCATTAACACATTTCCATCTGCGCACGCTTTTCTGTTAGATGACCAGTTTGGCTGCATAGCAAGTCAGTGTAACCTCGACTTAATCACCTCCTGACCGAGCCAAAGATAGAATGGCAGGACATGCCCATCAGTTCTGCTTTACCTCATTAAAATTAGCTCTGATAATATTATTTCATATCTCATGTCAGGATAAAAGAAAAGCAATCACGCCTTTTAGTTTCAAGGATCGGCCGTGGCTTTTTAGTCATGGCAGTCATAAAGGTCCTTAGAGATGTTCCACCTGTCTTCAGGAAAGAATTTTAGTTTTGCAACTCTGTAGTTGCAACTCAGGGGTTCATCAAGCTGAGAAAAGGAATATATTTCAGTAGCAAGTTAAGAAGTTACATATCTTTCTATTTTAGCATTCACAGTTATAGAGTCTTTATTATCGTTTGGGTCTCTGCAGCAGTCTAAACTTTTAAAATAGGAGAATAGCTCTTCTTTATTAACTGATGTGACAAAAAAAGAAAGGGGAAAAAACTTTTATCGAAATTGTATTTGAAGGAGAAACTGAATAGATGTTCTCTGGAAAAATTCTTAAAGATTCCAGGTCTATAGGGAAATGTTCAGAGACATTTTATTGCCTCTGAGTATCACGGTGGGTTCAGTTTTGATGGGGGAAGATACATTTTAGCTGTATTAATGTATTCTTTAGACTGAAAGCCTCCTTGTTAACACAGTCACTTTCTGCTCTTCAGTAAAGTTTTCCAGATTGCAGAGTTTAGGTTCCAGCAGACCGAAATAAGTGACCTTGGTTTCATTCTGAGGAAAAAGTTTCTCTGCCTCTAATTCTAATAATCTACTCTGTTTAGGTGTGTAAAATTTCTAATCGTGATCAAATCCCCAACCATCTGACAAAAGCTTTTTTGGGGGGAAAACATCTGTTCAATTTCATTACATCAAACTTTATTTTTTAGGCACTAAAATGTTAATTAAATATTTTTTGTGAAGTGCTAGAGAACACTAGCTCTCTGTTCCCCTGTTTCCTTTCTAAGAAGTACCCATTTCCTCAGTGTGTTTAGAAGTCTTGGCCTTTTTTCACATAAAGATAAAATTATAAAAACTGTTTTGCATCCAGAAAGGTTCCACCTTTATTCCAAAATGGTTTTAACTAATTTGCCTCTTCAGATTTCTAAAGACAAAGTGAGTTTGGTGATTCTATTTTTTGCAGTTGCTAAAAAAATGGAAATAAAATTCCTCAGTACTTTGTGGTAAGACCTTTGGCCTTTACAGCCTCATGAAGCTGATGAAGCCTGACAGGTTCAAGCTTCATCGGGTTGGATGTGGAGCTTCGGTGAACAGAAGTTTTAAGATCATTCCGGAAATGTTAAATCAAGTTCATGTCTGGACTCTGACTGCACCGCTCAGATACATTTTTGTCCCAAAGCCATTTCTGTGTAACCCTGGCTGTGTACCTCTGGTCTGGAATATTTATAAAAAGGTTTTATTTCATTCTGATTGTATTTTCATTTATTGTTGTTCGACAAGCTGAATAAGGAAGAAGGAATTACGTTTTAAAGATAAGAATGCAGATATTCTGTATGTACTTTGATGTTTAGACAAGTCTAGTTAAGAAAGTATGCTGTTACTGCCACAGAAGGACGGATCTATTTGGTCAACATATTTCCCCAATCTCACAATCTCCAGCGACACCAGCATTGATATTTACAACAAAGTTTATGACACACCGTCTTTGAGCCTGCTGCTTTGTGACTAGAGCGTGAGGAGAGGTATTTTGAGACCATCTATTGTTTCATACCCACTGTTACTCTTTTTTAATAAATCCTTTGTATTGCATACACTTTGATGTGTGGTTTCTCTCTCTCTGCAGAGATATGGTCAAAGACTGCACATTTATAATCTAACCATGGTGATTGGATGGGTGATCTGGTCAGGGACCATTTGTATATATATTTTTTTACACATAAAGTCGTAGTGCTTTTTCAGGATGAACGTTCACCCTAGTCTGAGTTCATGGCAGGTTATCAAGGATACGTCTGAATGTTGCTGCAGCAGTCTTTCTTTTGACCATTACTGGTCTCCTATTTCCTCCAGCTAACAAACATGCCCACAGCATGATGCTAGTACCACTAAGTTTCATTTTAAGACTGGCGTTAGCCAGATGATGTGTAGTTCCTGGTTTTCTGCCTGGCTTTTAGAGCAAAGAGCTCAATCTTTGTTTCATCCGACCTGTGTTTGCTTGTGTGGTTGCATTATTTTTTTTGTAGGCACATACCAGTCTGGAAAAATTAAAGGTATTTTTTTACAGTCTATCTATTCAGCATCTAAAAGGCAATGTTGATAGTTGGAACATTTTTTTTTTAATTTCTAATCAGAAAGACCTGTGTAATTTTCTGTACAGTTATGAAGAAGCTTCAAAATTAATATAACACTTAGGAGGTCTCTTTGCTTTCAGTATTTGAAAAGATCTAAGTAAATGTTTGCTACTATTTAGCGTTGTCACGTGAATTAGAGCCTCTGTGCAAGCATGCCTATTTTAAACAACACATATTGTAAACAAGCATTTAATCTTATCATTTGGTTTGTTTTTTCAGCTTTAGTAAGAAGCTATAATGTGAGATGAACATAACTTGTGAGATGATACTTTGACAAAATCTTCTGTGACAACATTTTTGACAATGTCTTGGATAAATAAACAAAACACCGTAAGGATGGGAAAGCTGCTCAGCATTTCCATCCATGTCCATTTGCATGTATGTTTTAGTAAAAAAAAACAAATTGGCAGAGTTAAAAACTCTATATCAGGATTCCACTTTTGTTCTCATGCAACGTACGCCTGTTGTCTTTGTAGCACAGGCCAAGCTGGCAGTCTATGATCCATCACTCATGGAACCAGAGTAAACTGAAATTATGGCCAAAATGTGCCTGTGTCAATACAGACAAGCCCAGTGTTCTGTGTATTTAAACTGCTCAATGGGACAACACTGAGGCTTTGCTGGATCATAATGGGAACACCAAAGTGTGAAATATCTTATGCAAAGAAACCAGGCAAGTGATGTAGCACAGAGCCACCATTTGGCACTAAGCTGAGAGGGTCAGCAATAAATGGAGGCTAAAGACAACAAGCCAGTGACAGTTTTGGCTGCTGTGCCGCAAGTAAAGAGGCGCCTTCCAAAGCTGGTTGAGCACGGCAAAATGTTTGCAGTTTTTTCTTCTCAACAACCAAAAATAAAAAGAACATTCAAGATCATTTTCTGCATCGAGATTTATTTATGAGCAAATATAATATAAAATGTCAGCAAATAAGATTACAGGGAAACGAAATAGGTTTAAGTTTTTTCAAGTGCTTGATTTAATCTAGTTTCTAACATCATCTATAGGTGCCTTTTCATAACACATAATTATTTGAATAATAAATATATACATAACCTGAGCGAACATTTGGATATAATCTAGTGTTTTTTACATACCTGGAAAATGATTTCAAAACGTTGCAATGCATCTGTTGCATCATGGGAGCATTATCAGTAACAAAGTATGAGTTTGACGGTCAGTCATAATAATTCCAGAACAAAATATTTTAATTACACATAATTAAAAACAGGAGAGAGGCACCGGACACCCTGGGACACGGCACGGATAGGAAATGGTAAAGAAAATGTAGGGATGGATGGATACGTAAAAACATTTCTATTCATATTAAACTCAACTCCAGCATTATCATAGACATGTTGCACAGTGTCCTTGAATCTCTTTCATCATTTCATGAATGGAAAGAAATTGGACAGAGAAGATTTGTGCACAGAAATAAATATCAGTGAAACTGACTTCAATGATAAATAAATAAATAGGTCTGATAAGAGAGTGTGTTGACGGATTATTGATGGACACCATTTTTCAGCCTCCATGGGACCCTTAGAGCGAGTTGAAAAGGACGTTTCTACCCTCTGTTTTGGTTGTCTGGTCCACGTGTGCTTTGAGGTGGGGGACTAGCATTTAAAGTTGCATTTAAGGACTAGCCGGTGATTGTTCACCCAAAGCAGAGCCTGTGTTCACATTCCCAGCCCAGAACCTTGTTCCCACTGTGGGAACTTTCCATGTTGACGTCTAATGTCCCTGATCATAGATTCTGTCTGCGGCGTCCGTGAACAGGGTCAGCTTTGAGTAGAGTTGTTGCTCCTCCACAGTGAAAAGCGTAACCTCAGCTGGTTTTGGTATCAGTTTAAGATTGCCTACTGCACACCTCCCTTTTTGAGGCTTTCCAGACACAACCTACAGAGAGCAGACCGCAGGGCAGACTTAGAAGCTGCTGGAGGGAATGTATGCCTCCTCTGACCTACGACCCCAGTATGAGCTGCAGAGAGTTGCTCTGGAGAGAGATCTCTGGATCTCCCTCCTGGACCTGACACCACCATGACCCAATCTTGAATCAGTGGAAGATGATGGATGAATAAATCTTTAATTAAATGTACAATTGATTTGGGATTCCTGGACTGAAATCTGTATTGACTTAAGCATCGATCAACATAATAAAGACAAAAAGGTTTATGAATATTTTTCCTCTTTCATGTAAGCATGGACATGGTCATAAAATGTTAACTGACTTATGAAAAGCCATTTGGAACTTTAGGCTTTCACTTTTATATTGTAACCTAATGTAATTTGAGGCTTATGTTTGCAAAATCTTGTAGCAAACACCACAGAGCAAAATATGCTGCCAGGTGTTGATCACGTGCCAATAGTGGTGGCCTAGTGTAGTGGTTCCCGAATCAGGGGTTGGGACACCCCGGAGCACTTTGCAAGAGTTCTTATAAAACTATTGCTTTATTCTTGTAATTTCACGACTTTATTATTGTAATTTTATTACTTTTGTCTCATAATTTCCAAAAAATAAAATAGATAAAAATCCCACCCAACAAAAGGGCGTTAGACTGTGTTACCCGGGTCAAATCCCACAGACTGCCACTCTGAGTCCCACTCTGGGTCCCTGAGCAAGACCCTACGGGATGGATTAAAGGCAGAGAACACATTTTATTGGAGTGTATGGGAAATTACAAAAATATTATTATTATTATTATTATTATTATTATTATTATTATTATTATTATTATTATTATTATTATTATTATTATTATTATCCAACAAATCCAAGATGTGAAGTCTATGAAGTTTAACAAAGTAAGATTTCATTTTCAATTCTAAAACAAAGCGTGGGACCCTCTGTGCGTACAGGCATTGTTTACAGAACATAGCAGTCATTGGATGAGTCAAATTGATCAATTACGCCTGTCTTCTCGTTATCCTGATTCCAGGAGGACCTTTGCTCCTGGATCCCTGACACACAAACCATAAGAGTTTAGCAAACATCCCAGGAGAAGCACATCTGGGCACATTCAGCTACACTAGTGTGACGCTCAGATTTGCTCTGTGACCACCGTCATGGCTTGTTGAACATGAAGAGGGCTGTGGGCGGTAGCCGCTGTGAAATAACGGTGTGTGCGTTCCGGTCGGAGGAGGAACACTTTTGTGTTGAAACTGCGATTAATAATAAATTGACCAACATGTTTGTTATTTGGCATTAAAACATGGACTAATGCCATTTTGACATCATCGTTTCCTTTCAATATAGATAAAAGGACATGGTAAGGGAATGTAGAAAAGTTTGAAATTCATAACTATAAAGAGAAACTTTATAAACTTTAAACTTTATATCAAAATGTAAAAAATGTAAAAAAAAAATTCACACAAGAAAATAAAATCAAAACAATTATCTATGAATGGAAACTAAAAATACATAAAATGTAAGAAAAGGTAACAAAACCGTAAATATAAAGAAATATATATTCAGGTGTAAAATAAATTGTACATTCACATTATAATTTACAAACAAAAGTAGTAGTCAACTTAAAATAAATGTTTAGCGCTTGAATTAAGCAAAACTTAAATAGTATCCGAAGAACAGCTGTCCTGGTTTGCTAGATGTAATGAAGTAAACATTGAAATCGAAATCTAATGTAGATTTCAGAGACCTTGTAGCAGAGGCAAGAAGCCACATTTCTCTCTGAAAGGCTTTCAGCGGCACTAATTAAGTGTTGGCGACCTTGGCTGTAGCCAAAAGGAAATAATGATTACACATGGCCAGTATAGAAAAAAGCAACTGATAAAGTCTTCTTGGTGGGCTGCTGTAAACATGTTTCCCTAGATTCTTTATGTGATAAGCAATTTGGTCATCATAAAGGAAAGCATGTGTTCCTATTGCCCATCTTCAATGATTAGTGAAAATTACTCAGCACCGTACTAAATCCACAGCCGCTGTAGTGAATGTGTGAAACTAAATTAAAAAATAGGCAGTTATCTGGGGAAATTAACATCTTACATGATATGTTTTGAAAGTTCTTTGAAAGCTTGGTCCTTCTACAAATAAAAATTTCCCAGACGTTGTACTTTGAATCCTAATAGCCACATTGTGTCTGTCTTCTTATGCAACAGAGAAATGTAATACTCATACTGGTGTACAAATATGTCAGTATTCAGCTATAATAAGCTAAATTAAGACATATTAACCCATTGATCGATTACATAAAAAAATCATGGTTTTTTTGTTGTTGTAAAAAGCAGCAGCAGGTGCTTACATGACAAAAAGTCAAATAAACTACTACATCTCACTTACCCCTTTATCTTATAAATTACGTTTTAGAATGAAATTACTCAAATTGTTAATCCCATCTTTAGTTTTTACCCGCTTGTAGAAGAGGCAACATTTTCAGGTCTAGATGTGCAAAGCTGGCAGAGACAAACTCCAAAAAGTTGCTCCTATAATTGTATAAGGTAATAAAAGGTGGTTCTACTAAGTTATGGTGAAAACAAATGCACAACACAGTTTTTATATTTTCCCTTTAAAGCCAGGTGTCCCTCAGCTCCCATTTCAAAATTACACGGTGTGTCTGTATATCACATAAATTCCCAACAAAACACATAAAAAATGTGGTTGTAACATGGCAACATATATAAAATGTTGAAGGGCTCTCTATGCGTAAGTCCCTGAATACAAAGTCTGTTCTGCATGTTTAACAAAACGAGAGAGAGAAAAAAAATAGCTACACCAAGAATGGCCAACAGCTGTTCATGGGTCCAGCAGTTTGTTGGTAATGAAAACTGAGAGCCTAAAGGTTTTTTCTATTGTTTTTCTTGTTGTTTAGCATTGATACTTGCATTGGTACAGTTTCTTCTGGCTTTGACTCAGGAATTGTTTGCCAATCTTTAGGTCTATGGGTCAGTCCCTAGATTACACCATTAGAATTCCTGAGGCAAAGCAAAAAAGCCTGTGTTTCTCCGGATGCATTCATCTCTCACTCCCTGTGTGCACATGCATGTGTTGCATGAATATCTGCTTGCATTGCTGAATGTGGCCTGTAAGTGTAAAGTGCTTGGAGAGATCCAAGGGACGAGAAGAGCACCGTATAAATGTACTGCATCACTGAGTCTATACAAATTAGTATTTTCATCCATTTCTTTTCTGTAGCCAAGCTCAGCCTTTCATGAGGATCTTTCTTCAACCGTCAGGTGCTGAGAAAACATTAAGAGCCAGCACCTTTTATTCTGCTTTCAGAAAACCAAAAACCTTTATTTCAACCAGCATTTCAATATTTCTACAGGCTGTCTGAGATATAGAGGTCTTTTTTTTTCCAATTTAAAAATAGACATATTACTTGAGGGAAAAAATAAAATATGCCTGATATTTAAAAAGCACATACCACATAAATTATATGAACATTTTTCAATTAGGGAAAAACTACAAGAATATCAACTATCTAGCAATGATTTGTTGATCCTAAAACCAGAATCCCTACATTAGGGCATGTAAGTGGCAGTATCATACATAGCGGTGATGTTTTTTTGTTGGCAAGACTTAATTTATTTATTTTTTTAGAAGTATTAAGCATGAGCCTCAGCAAGTACATGTTCCTCAAGAAAACAGTTCCACTGTTACTATTGGTAATTGATTTAGAAAGGCATGGTAAAATCCTATTCTCAGCAGTCTGATGAGAAGGAACTTGGCTTACAGACATGGGGTCTCATTTATAAAGCTTGCATATGTACAAAATAGTCACTGAGTCTTGCATATGTCACTTTCCACACCAAGGCAGTGATCTATGAAGACAAATCTGACGTCAGAATGTGTAGTCCGTCACACAGACTTTTACCCATGTTCATGCTAGCTTTGGACACAGGGGAACTTGGCGACGCAGATGGTAAAGTGGGGAATTTTTGTGTGTGTGTGTCCTGTCTAGCAATGTGGCCTTAAGAATTGTCTCAATGCCAAAAAGAGCCCAACAGATTTTACTTTCACATGTGGAGCCTTAGGGCCTGCAGAGTGGCGCAGTGAGTAGCACTGTTGCCTTGCAGCAAGAAGGCAACAAGTCCTACCCTTGCCCTGGTTCTCCCTGTTCTCTCCGGGTACTCTGGCTTCCTCCCACAGTCCAAAAACATGACTTTTAGTTTAATTGGTCTCTCTAAATTCACCTTAGGTATGAGTGTGTGCGTCACTCACACCTAAGGAGAATTGTGCGTCAATAGTTGTTTGTCCTGTTTGTCTCTGTGTTGCCCTGCATGTGACTGTCCAGGATGCACCCCGCCTCTCGCCCGTTGACTGGAGATAGGCACCAGCACCCCTCGCGACCCCAATAGGGATAGACGTGTTGGAAAATGGATGGATGGATGGATGTTTCCAGGGATCAAAGACATCCTAACCCATGTTGATGACTGGCTAATATGCCAATTTAGACTCCTGGAGCATTGTATTCTGATAAAACTGATAAAACAGCAGACAGTGGCTACCCCCTCAGGTGCATTTTCCCCCTAACCCGCTCTCCTAACCTCAGAGTGCAGAGGAGGGAGGGAAGGGGGAGTCTTCATCATCAGGGGGATTCCTCAGCCACCTACTCGGCGATCCGGACGCATGCCCCCTTGCTGCTGAGCGTGCTAATGGTTTTATAAATCAGGATTTTCTTTGTGTACGGCAAGTTTTAGTATAGCTCCTACACACTATTTTATAAATGAGATCCCTGGGTTAGTGAAGCAGAACTCAAAAGCTGCAACTCACTACTCCCTGCAGAGTATTCATTAGAGCTGAAATTTTCAGGTTTGCTTTTCTTATTTCTCACATACTGTGTTAACAAAATGAATATATATATATATATATATATATATATATATATATATATATATATATGTATAAATAAATAAAATGTATCCTTAGTGGACACAAATGCTAAATACTTGTATCAATACTTTCATACAGCGCTGGAAAAATAACAGAAAAAAGGCATTTAGTACGCTCATGTAAAGGGAAATTCCAAATTAAGGTTCACTGTTTAATAAATGATCAACTAAATTAAACACTGAGGACTACAGCACCTTATTTCAGCAAATACAGGATAAGTATCTCTTCTGATCTATTTTTTAAGCGTTATCACATAGATAATGATGTGCAACTACAGTATTTATCCATGAAATTTATTTATCTGAATCTAAAACTGCTTAAGAGATCTTGGAATGGCTGCACATGTCCATCATGAGAATGCAGAATAATGAAACAACAAAGACCTGTTCTACTGTCTCTGTAAAGGAGAAACTCTTTTGTCCACTTAGTGTTAAGGATCAAATGTTTCTGCTTTAAAGACAATAGGAAGTCAACAAATAATCCTGGCTATTCTGAATGTGTTACATTCCTGTGAACACCTTCCAGACAGTGAGGTTCCTTCCACCTGGCCTTGTTTCATTCCTGGCTGCCTCTTTCTGCACCACTGAACACCTCAGCTTCAGTGCATAGCGCGAGGTCAATGAAGGTAATCAAATCTCATTGGAGGTTGTTCTCAAGTGTCAGATCTTTTTTTTAAATGTGTTAAATCTAAGACCTGTCCGGAGTATACCCCGCCTCTCGATCAATGACCGCCCCCTCCTGAAGCGGGTAAAGATAATGGATGGATGATGGATGGAAGGATAAAGTTGATTCAAGTTATTATTATAGTAGCAATTCACAACACATGTCATCTCAAGGTACTTTAAAAAGTAAATTATATCTGAATTAAGCATTGAATTTATTTGGATTTTTTCCTCCAAACAAAAATGTAGTTATTCTCATAAGAATAAAACAAATTTTACAACTTATTGGTTATATTACAATTACATACAAAAGTAGTCATGTATTCCCACTCTATCACCACAAACACCACTGTATTGTATTTGAATTTTAAGTGTACATCCACAGTAAGGAGCATAACTGAAGAAGGATACACAGGTTCCATTTTTGTAGTAATGAGCATTTGTACTGAGTCCCCTTTACCCTGATACACCTAAATACAGTTAATTTCATCCAAATGGCCTCAGAGGTCACCTAAACAAATACAGTAAGCAGATTAGAAGTGGGAGCCTCAAAGGTCTGTCAGAGAACATCAGTCAACCAACGACTGCATGAAAACCAAGGAACAAACCAGACAGCATATTTTCTTTTTTAAATAAATAGAATACTGTTTTACCTTAGCGGTGAATTACACTATATTACACCTCCGTCTGAATAACCAGACACCAGACTGAAATGGGTTTGCAGACCCAAACGATCTGACCATTGATTGTTCCATGAAAAAAAAGTATTACAACCTTGAATGTGTTCAGCTTTACGAACACATCTTATGAATAAAAAGATCACGTAAAACTGACAATTTTAGCCTTCACTTTGACTGATTTATTGGATCACTTTTAATTGCTAATTGAGTATGCAGAAGGTTGAAAACCTATAAGAGAAGCACAAAATGTGGTGAATCAGAAACGTATCCTTCATATGTACAAACGTCTCTGTGCTTTATTCTCCTATTACTAAAACATCATATTTTCTTCTATTGCCGGAAGAAGTTCTCCAATAAAAACACATCAGTGTTTGCTACAGTTATGCTAAACGTATTACCAGATGGAGACACAAGGGGCAAAGCTTGCTTTAGTCGCTTTTAACGCGGTCACTTTTGCATTGCTTTGGAATCCCAGCTCTGAATGCTTGTTTCCAAGATACCTGTAGTCTGCTCTCTCTGTAAAGAGATCTACTTTTTAAGCATTTGCTGAAGCCACACCCGTCTCATCCACCAAACCTCCTCAGTGATTATGTGTAATTGCGACTGCTCTTGCATTTGCCTCTTCCTAGATTTAGCTTTTTTCTCTGAGCTGGAATCTAATACTTCTCATCCAAATAGGAGACCTTAATTGGTCCTGCTGCTAAAGTAAATCAGCCCGTGAGGTTAATTTTGCTTGAGCAGCTGAGAAATGTTAATGCTTGACCTCTCTAAATGTGCATTTTGCCAAGATGCTGTCCTTTCCCCTGATTCTCTAAGTGGCCGTTTAACCGGAGTTGTATTTCTGCTCCTGGTTTGTGATGCTTTAAAACTGAATTGATTCTGGAATGTTTTCATTTCTACTGTTGATTTTTGGAAGATGATGAAGTCCAAAGCAAAGAAAGAATGTGATATGAGCTTGAAAGGCGGGGAAAATATACAAGAGAGAGAAAGAGAGGGACAGAAAACAAAAGACGCCTGCACAGGGCGGGCAGAACAGTTGAACCATCTCATGACTTAAACATTCTGGGGGCTAAAATATTCCCACATTGCATGGATACTTTTCCCTGTAAAACACGGAGCTTGAGCAGTGTGAGAAGAATGCATAAATGAACTATTGTATCAGTATATTGTAATCACTTTGTGCTGCCTTGGGTCGCATGGAGCTTCAGTGGAATGGAGTGAGAAAGAAGGAGAAAACAGAACAATGGCAGAAAATACCCTCTAAGCTGATAATACTGTTTAAACCTTAATGCATGCTTCTGCCTGCGTGATTTCTGCTTCTTTAATCAATAAACTAGAAGAGGGTTTACAATTTAAAAGTACACACTCAAACCAAATCTGATTTTTAGATTGCAGAGAATCCTACCCACTTGTTTTGAACTGTCCTCGTTTAAGTGTCATGAGACCATGCCTTAATGTTACATGATTATACAATATTGCAGCTGTGATGGTCACATCTCTTCTATTACATTTCCTTACAGCCCTGTGTCCCCGAGTCGCTCTAATTTGTGACATTAAATCATAATCAGCACTCTAATGTAACATTTTTAATTTAAACCTGTTCAACTTAATTACTTTTCATGCCTCAACAATGTGGTAAGTGCTTTACATTACACGCAAGAACAAACAAAATAAACTGAATTTAAAATGCAAGACACTGTAAGATCAAAGCTCTGCGGTGGACTAGTGACCTTTCCAAGGGTGCACCCTGCGTCTTCCTCAGGGACCAGTCCCCCGACGACCCTGAAGGCACCACTCTGCCAGTCTGGAAAGTCTTAACCTTCCGCTGTACAGATATATAGCTTCAGGGAGAGTTAACAAAACATAACAAAAACTAAAGAAAAATTAAACATATGTATTTCTGAAAACCAAGAAAACCAAATCTGCAAAAGAATCTACCTAACAACCACAGAAATTGGAGAAAACTGAGATTAAACAAAAGGCAGCACTCCCCTCATACACAATCTGCCCAAAGTTTGCATAAATAAAACAGAAGGCATTTAAGCAAAAAAAGGGGGTGTATGGCATTCAAATGGCCAAAAGGCCCAGAAGTGCAACTTCACGGGCATTAAATCAGGCAATACTTAATGACGATTGGCTGGAGACCCGAGAAGCAGCACCCAATCTTAACAACACATGTTTTTAACTGAAGCTTTACTTCACTTAAAAACAAACAACATCCACTTTGTGGAAATAACCCCCAATGACCCTGCAAGGATAAGTATCAACAAAGGATGGAACTAAGACCACAACAGCTGAGGTAAATCCTACAGATCCCCAGAGACATTTCAGCAACTCTGTGGGCAAAATTGCAATACCTACCTTCAGTCAGCTATCTAATCCTAGGTGCCTATAAAATTTACTGAACATTCACAGTTAAAACTCACTCAACATTTCATCAGTGTTTGTCAAAAAGGACTGAGAGAACTGCTGTAAGGTTCTTACAACCCTTCACTTAAAGTATGCATAGTTTTATCATTTATTTTTAAGGGAGCCACTGAATCGGCACCAAAAAGTCTTTACTAAATGTGCATCTGGTTCTGCTGAGGTCTTTTGTGACGTTTGAATGCAAAATATGTTTGCTAAGGTGCAAGGCTAACATCAGTTTGCTTCCTCTCTGTTTTGATGACTTGTTCTTCATCTCCTCGGTCATAAAATGTTTTCTATGCAGTTCCAGTTTATTGTCTGCGGACAAAAAATGCAGAGAAGGTTGTTCTCCTTCTTCATTAAATGAGGCACTTTTCTTTAGCATACAAATTATTTATGACTAGCATTAAAACAGCAAGCTGCTGAGTTCAGATGTCTCCCACACCACTGTCTGTTTAGCCTAAGCTGTACATGCACTAAAACCGAATGTGTGGACCGGGCTGGAGTCACTTATCGTTTAGTCAGAATCTGGATCAGAGTCTGGATTTAATTAAATAAATATACGATTTGCTCTTCTGTCATATATATATATATATATATATATATATATATATATATATATATATATATATATATATATATATATATATATATATATATATATATATATATATATATATATAAACCTAACCATCCATCTGAACAATTAAGTTCCGATGGATGCAGAGGGATAACAGCACAAATACCACAAAGAAGGAGGTCCTTGGAACCAGTCAGAGTAACATTTTAATCTACTTACTTAGTTTCCACAGCAACTAAACATGATCCAGCTGCCACTGTTAGAGAGGTTACATGTGCTTTTACATAGTCATGCTAGGGCAGTGATCCTTTCTTACATCTAACTGATTTCTATGTAAACTGGAGGGGTCAGAAGCTCAAAATAATAGAAGCAGCCGTTTGAAAACAGTAAGTCGATCTGATTTCATCAAAGTCCAGCTGGGATTCAGTCTTCATAAGCTGTCCAATAATTGTTTTTCTTTTGCAATGCTAATAATTGTGTGTAACTGTCACACACAGTTGTGTGTAAAAATGTTCTCCGGCATCACAGAACATTTTTCAGGTGGAACCGCTATTGCTATTCACCATGTCTGATTTATAGGTGATTAAACAAAGAAAAAATCTAAATATTTGAGCCTCACCTAAAAGCGATTCAACCTGGAAAGACATTCAGAAGAGGCAATTAGAAAGATTTATTAAGATAAATGAGAAAGTTCTTTGGCATTCGGACCCCGGCAGAAGACGTGATAGCTGTGAATGTCTATGAGTTTGGATGATTATTTTAGGATTAGTGAAGTCTTCCCCCGGGGTCCAGACACTTGTGGTGGAGGCCAGAGGAGATAAGGAAGCCAGATGGAATCTGTGAAAGTGGAGGAGGAGATGGGGTGGAGGTGGGTCGAAGCTCAGCTGAAGATCAGGAGGGCTTCGTAAGCAAAGCCTTGAGGATGATTGGTTGAGGTAAGAAGAGGGCTTGGTTCAGATTGGCTGGATTGCAGGTCTATAACAAGACAGTCAAGGAACAGATGAGTTTTCCAGTCTGAATTTCCATCTAAAGCAGCTGTGGCTGTGAGTTTTACAGTCTCTGTTACGCACAGCAATTACGTCACCAAGACACATTGGACAAAGATGTGCTATACCTTGTTGGAAAGGCCAGAGTCTCTAGATTTCAACAATACCAGCCATGGGGGGTTGGGGCAGGGCATGTGAAGCATTTTTCTGAGACAGTCAGCCATTTTTGATAGACATTTAAATGACATCTCCTGTGTTTAAAATGCTGTAAAACGAAAAATATGTATGAAAAAAATGGTGAGTTGTTTTAGAAACTTTAATGCCTCATTTTTAGAAGGATTTAGGGGGAAAAAGTGACAATTGTTGAAATAACCTTAAAGCTGGCATAAAAAAGGGGCGTAGCCATGCCCCTAGCAGTCCATACCGGTACCGTTATGGGTGGGCTTAAAGGGTTAAAGGGCCTGTAGCATGCAAAATCAACTTTTTTGGGGTTCTAACTGTGTTATGAATCAGACTTCAGCCCAAAGTGGTATTTTTTGCTTGATTCATGCATGTCTGAATAATCCTCGTGAACTCCGCTCTCTGAGTAGCAGCCCCTCCCTGTCCTAGAAAGAGAGTGGGCACAACAGGGTCTATTTACAACGGCCATTACCCGCTTCTTCCAGGAAGTACCGCCTCTGCCCAGGAGACAACACTAAGGCTTCATCCGAATACCTCTAATTATACCTCCTGTGCCTTGACCTTTCATGGAGTCAACCGTAAGAACACAATCGTCGGAGGAAAGGAACTTCGGATTACTTTGCCGATTTCGGACAGCCTTGAACTCTGGCGTCATTATGTGACGCAAATGCACATGGATGATTCTAGTTATCATCCATACTCAATAAGGGTATTCGGATTGACTCTAGGATAATTTAGCACTTAAGCTGCACAGTGACAGCTGTGCGATTGTTGGCCATCGCAGACAAAAGACGTGGACTGTGGGAAAATTGTGGTCAAATCTTTGGTCGTTGCTCTAAATCTGTGTTCTTACGTCGCACAGTGAGAAAGGTTCAAGAACGGCTGTTTTTGGCGTCTTGCAACTAAAGATGACCCGCAGTCAATATCTGAGAGTGTCAGATGTTTAGAGTGAATATGTCACAGTGTGACATCTGCTACAACCGGCTTTGAATCAGAGCTGTTACGATATGAGAGGATCCACATATTATGAACGGTGCTACCCCGCAAATAAAGAATAACAGGGATAACCTGTGCTGTTTGATCGGAACAAACACATCAACACACGGCGCCTCAAGGGCTGTGAACAGGTGCCTCTTCAGCTGTGTGCCTGTCAGATTGTAGATTGCTCAAAGCAGTAACATCTTTTATTATCGTTCTCTTATTGTGGTAGCCTATTGGATTTTTAAAAAGCTATCTTTTTTTATTCATTTATTTATTTTGCACCTGCAGCAGACTTTGATGCTCTTAACTGGGGAATTTTGCTGAACTTATTATTTTATTATTATTTATTAAAAGAGATTAACATTTAATTTAAATTAATTAATCAAAAGCAAATTACTTCATTTGTTAACGGGACTATTTCTATTAAACTTATTTGATAGTGTTTTTCGGATGGATTTGAGATTTAAGAGTAGAGCATACTGCTGAACAGCTGATTTTGCTTATATTTAATGCAGCTGGTGCGGTAGATGAATGGCAGACGCTGATGAAGTTGCTTATTGGTGTTCATCGTAAGCGATTCACTAGTAAAGGGTGATCGTACAATGTGCACACATCGAACTTGACGTCATACCAAAGATTATTAAATCCCTGTTGCACGATGTTTCTTATAAGAGCGCTAAAATCAGTGTATACAGGGCATTAGGCTTAAAGAAACATGCAATAGAACCTTTTTTATGACGTTTCTGCACACCTGTTAGACTTTTCTTACAGCCATGACTGCTCCAAGCAAACTCGATAAATGTTCACATCCCTGCAGCTTGTGCAGTCTTTTTTCCAATCTTATAGTTTATTACACACACACACAAGTTTGGCACATTTCTTTTTATAATCACCCTTGCAAGATTCTTTTGTTTTTTTGAATATGTTACTTTTTGAGTATTTAACAATCAATAACTGTACGGTACTTTTCCTTATGTGCTCACTGCACAATTCTTTATTCTTTTTTTATGCATTAAACTTGTTCATATCCACATGCTTTCATTTGCCTTTGACTTTACTGCTGATACACCTAAATCTCCCCTCTCTGGAAGAATAAAGGATTTCTATTCTATTTTATTCTAGTCCAACTATAATAGAGAGGTACAAAACTATAGTTTGGGAAACCAAGTCATGTGGCACACTGCTGGAGATGCTGCTGCTGCAACCAGCTCTCAACACAAGCTGGAATGCGGTGAAGGTCAGATTCCATTAGAAATGTTTTATGGCTCAGGGTGACTGGAGGGCCCAGAGGAGGGCTTGTGCTCTCGCTTGCCTCACTGACTTCAGAAAAACCACAAATTCCTACGGGTTATTTATCTGTAGCCAGGTGATTTCCAGACCTGACAAGCTTCACACAGATACATGACAAGAGGAACAAGAGTTCCCCTGCACCCAGAAGATAGAAAAGGAAAGAAAATCTTTGGGGAAATGCTTAGGAAAACAAAATGTCTGCATCCGCGTAATTATCAGGCAAAAAAATAATGAGAAAGACATTTTTTCAAATATCAGATTGATCTCTAAATTCTTTTAAAAAAATCTTATTGTGGAAATCACATTCAACAAACGGAGATTATTTTCCTTGGATATCTTTTATTCTTGTGCCAGATGGTATACTGTTATTTCTCCTTATCATTAACTGAAGAGCCAAAAACCCAACTTACAGAATTAGAAATCTAAATTGCATGGCCTTTGTGTCCTTTCTTGTGTTTACTTAGCAAATAAAACAGGGAATTGTGAGAAATATTTGTTATAATTTGCGATATCTTAATCTTTCAATAGACTCTGCCACCACCACCACCACCTCTGTGATAACAAAGATGGTTTCTTGTTTGTGAAGCCCAATCTGTTCTCACTTTGATACATGGATGCATTAGCATTTAGATAACCCTCCTGAATATAGGGCTCAGGGTAATTGAAAACGCTGCAGAACAAAAAAATAAATATATAAAAGAATAATCAGAAATTACATTCAAATTAATATTAGTCTGTCTTTGATAATTTAAAATCAATCTGAGAAAGACATTTTGTAGGCTGGTGAAATGAAAAAAAAATCAACAGAGTATACATTAAAATGTCTGCAGCCACATTTGATGCTTTAATCTGGGAAAACTGGAACATGGGATTTAGTTTATGTTTAACTGCACAAGTGACACTTTATGGTACACCGTTTATATTTAAACAGATAAAATATCTTGTCAAACTGTAACACGATTGTTGTTTGTTGTAAATATATTGGCTTGTAAACCTTACTCGCAGTAAAAAACTAATAATTTCTACAAAAATAAAAATGTAAGTGGTAATATTGATGCTTTATTGTCATGAGGTTTGGTGTCATTTGTGTAAGAGTGACCAATTTGTCAAAAGATGCATAAAAAGGAGAGAGAGCTTTTTTCAACAATTTTTTAGCAATTTTTTTCTTTAACAATTCCTCTTCATGCAATGTCTCTCTTTATCCCGAGTGCTGGTTCCTCTCATATTTATACCCTTTCATTCAACTAGCACCACATCTTTTTCCCAAGGCCTAAAGCCCGGGGACTATATGACCAGGGAAGCAGTCTGGAGTTATGTCAGGTGAACTACAGTTTTTCTGTGGTTCTGACCATTTGTGATGGGCAGTCCCTTGGTTCCTGTAGCTTATAGCATTAGACTGTCTGATTTTATTCCACTTGGCTGAATGCACAACATTAGAGAAACAGGCCCACAGAATCACCGATCCCCCACTATGCTCAACAATGGTATGAGGTGCTTTGACAGACTTTGACCAATCTGTCTGAATGATTTGATTGAATCTGACTTTGTAAAGTGCCTTGAGATGACATGTGTTGTGAATTGGTGCTATATAAATAAAATTTAATTAAGAGCGTTTGTTTCTAAAAAGCTTAATCTAATACCCCCCGTAACACTGTCACAGAAACGATGATGCTCTTCCATTGCCTCACTACAAATTTACCACTATAGAAAACACAGTTGAATAAACTAGATTAACTTGGGTGGCACAGGTGTTTTGGACAAGTAAAAAAATTAAACCATTGATTATGTTTGCCATGTCCACAACCTGCTTTTGCGACTTTTGCGACCAATGTGTTTTTTTTTCTTCAAGTAACCAGTTACTCATTTGTCTAAAAGTCTCATTTTTTTCTTCTTTGGGGGTAATCAAACACCCAAGGACATGCCTACTTATGCTTCATGTGACTGCACCTTCAGTCACACGTATCTTAATTGGGACTTCAACTGGTGCATGTTAATGACGGATAGTCCTATGGTTAGTGGATTATTTCTGACTGGTTAACAGAGCCCAGGTTCATAGCACAAAGTAAGCATGTCCACTTTATCAAAGCAGACCAACTAACACATTTTAAGCAGCCACCAAAAGCCCTGCGGGTGTACTCTTTTTTAAAGACTAAAGCCCAGGGAGGGTAAAAACCTAACCCCCTTGCTTGGGCTATGATCGACCACAAAAGAAGAAACTTCAGGTTCTGAAAAGAATCAACAGCACAGCTGAGAGCGCGTCATGTATGGTTTTTGGTTTTTAAAATAATGAGAAACGTACTGTCTTTTACAGTTGGGATTGGGAATGATTCATTTGTGAATGACAGAAAATAACAACGTGAGAAAGTAAGTGCACAATTTTGTGCTGTCAGTGATTTAAAAGCATTGAAAACTCCAAAATCAAATTAATTATGTTTTCTTGTCTGTAGCAGGGAAGTTGAATCAAAATCAGAATTAACTTTATTTCGTTAAATAAAAGTTCGTTTGTGGGTAAAAACAAGGAATCTGACTTTGGATTCCAACACTCTTCGCTAACAAGTAAGAGCAAGCAGAACAGCAAACTACAATTTATAACAGGAAAATAAAACATTATTCAGGGAAAAGGTAAGAACAGGGGCAGTATGTACAGAAGGTTATTTTTCCATACATATCTGTACGTATGTGTATTTGTGTTTTTTTTTCTCTCTCTCTCTCTGCAGAGTAGCTGGCTACCCTGACTGTAAGGTGTTCATCAGACGCAGCCTGGGGATAGAAACTGGCTCTGTGTCGGCTCGTTTTAGCCATCAGCACTCCGTAGCGCCAACCTGAGGCTAGAAGTCTGAATAACCTGTGACCAGGATGTGTTTGGTCCACGGCTATGTTAGGTCAGTCCTGATCATCCTCTCTGCAGTTCTAATTGCTCTTTACAGTTTGAACCTGTCACGTTTTGTGCAGGAGCTGAAACACACAGAGATGGATGAGGACGTAAGTTGTGCATTTAGTTTCTTACATCGTTAGTTTCTGTGTTTCACATATGAATTATTCCCAAATGTATAGCCAGATATACTAAAGATACTGGTGTGCATTATCCATTTCTTCAGGTCATTGTCCCGGTCTTTAAAAGATGAAGACACTGGTATGATTTTTCAGGTGTGAAGGTTAACCCTGCCACGTGTTTTCTATCCACGCAGGCACAACAAGAAACAATTAGTTTACATGTAAAATGACGGCTGGGACGATTCCAGTTCACACAACGTATGGTCTGAACTCATAATAAGGTGGGTAGAAACTCTGATGAGCTTTCAAAAAGTATAAGTATTTTGTTAAAAATAATAATTTAAGTTGCAAATTTACACTAGATCAAAAAGTACATTAAAATAAAAGGTTCAAGGTTTTTAAACATGTGAGGGATGAAAATGTTTAGTGAGACCTGTGTGTGAAAACGATGGACAAAGGTTTCAGCTGAACGACCCTTTTCTCCAATTCTTCATATGAAAATGTAAACAGCTGGTTGCAGACACAATATTCTGCTCATGTAAAGAAAACTTGGTTAGGCTGGAATAGAAATAAATCTTTTAAGCACAACGTAACACAAGACTAAAAAAAAGCAATGGCACTGACAGACATGCAGAACAGCAACGGGTTTGTCTCACATGTTTTCATGCCAGATATGTGCAATTCATAACTGTTAACCTGTTCTTTTTTTAATAACATCTTCTTCTTCTTCAAATGAAGAAGAATCCACTGTTTGTCTGGCCATATAAAAATATATTTAAACTGCTCCCAGAGGGCTGCCCTTTGATTGAACACATTGTTACACCTCTGTTTGTCTTTCCCTTCAAGAAGCAGCAGTGATAACATGCAGACAATTTCCTCAGGGGAAGTAAACCGACAGTCTTAGTTCACAGAAGTTCAATAAAACCCCTTTAGAATAAAAAAAACTGATGGTTCAGAAAGCCTTAACTTGAGTTAAAGAGAACTTTTAAGTTGCTTTCATTCACTGCTACTGTGTTTTGCTCAAGAACTGCATGCTTGCCAATATCAATTATGATACCATGTGGGAATATTCCAACTCTGATGACTTTCATATACGTCCTCGTTTAACGATGTGTCCAATATTGCATGGATAATGCATTTTGTGAACTCGGTGACTTTCACAGGCATGCCTGAACGAAGCATGAGGAGCATCAATGAAAATGTGACCAATGTCAATATCATGTGTAACAAGGCTTAACTGAGTCTGCCGCGTCAACTGTCAGTACCAAAAGTGCTCCCGGATTTCCTGAGCCCAAACTTCAGAAGAACCAGAATCCATGGCTGGATGGAAAATGTAAGGCATTCCACACTTAGATTTTAAGCAAATCTACCGTTAACAATTATGTTTTCTCAAAATGTAGTCTTTCCATAATCAGAATCAACGTTATTTGCCAGGTATGTGTACACATACCTCTGGATGTGCTTACTTGTACAATAACAACAATGCAATAATAAGAATCTAACATAGTCTGCGGCATAGAGAACACATATGAATACACTATAAACATGGCTGTGTATAAGTGGATCAGCAGCTCCTGAGGCAGGTTGAGCTATCTGAGCTGACACAGGAAGTACATCCTCTGATGGGCATTAAAGATGAATGTCCGTGGGGGAGCTCAGCCTCCCCGCCTGTAGGCCAACTCATGAAGCCGATGACCGCTGTGTCAAACTTCAGGAGTTTGACGGAGGGGTCTCCTGAAGTGCAGTTGTTGGTGTGGATGGAGAAAAGCACTGGGGAGAGCACACACCCTTGTGAGACACCTTTGCTAATAGTCCGGGTGCTCAATGTGAAATGACTAGAAGGAACATCATAAAATTAATACAGTAGTTTCACAGGTTTGATCACCTTCCACTGTCCGGTTTAGCTGTTTATTTCTGTTGAAGGGATATTATCTGTCAGTGTTTACCATCAGAGATGCCACCGATTTGGGTGGAGATGCAAAAACAGAACTACGGTGTTCTAACTCTTAGAAAATGTATGTAAACAGCTGCTGACTAAACCCACCCAGCCCAAATTTTATGCTTTGGGATCCCATAGGACTGTCCATGGGTAATATAACAGCTGCATTAGTAACGGCCTCTGGACTTTATACATTACAACTTTAGCTAAGTATTTTAATACTAGAGATAAACAGAGAAATTGTGCTAGAGCCAGAGCTGAAGGATTTTATTGTTGACAAGCTGTAAATGGAATTAAAAACATAAAGATTTCCAATTGGATAATGAACCACAACAAGCAGGAACAAGTCACGCTAACTGTGGTCTATGGTGTACAAGCTGTTACTGAGTGAAGACGATTTGGTTAACCATTTTCAGAATCCATTTGAAAATGGAAGCACAAAAGGTATAAGAAGGTCCCAGTCCCAGAAAGGAAACTGTTTTTCTGCAGAGATATGGCAGCTCCTTATCCAGGCTGCTAGTTTGCAGGAAGTCAGACTTCAGCAGATAAGAAGGAAGCTGAACCTATTACAGCAAAGTTTCTCTTTTTTTTCTTTTGAATAGTCCATTCCGTCGTGGAACATGGTGGATTGGGAAATATCAGCAACCTTTTTGGAAATCTCACAGAAAAGGTCCACTGCCTCTGCAGGAAATCTATACAGGGACTGATGTTTTAAAAGGGATTACATGCAAAATCCACTTTTTTAACCCTGTCTATTTAGGAGCTGCATATATATCTTTAAATCTTTTTGCATCATATTTATTCAAGTCATTCAATTTTCTCTGTTTTTATTGCATTTTTAAACAATTACATCACAGTATCTGCTAAGAAACTGCTAAACAAGGTCAAGGACTGCCAGCCTACCAGTGTCACGAATCCACCATATTTATTTCTTGGAGCAATTTGTTGGTTACAAGCTGAAGGATGCTGAAGCTGCAAGTGGATAAGTCATCGGTTGTTCATTATACTGCCCCCATCATACTACAAAACTGGCCAAACGGCGAGGAGGTGAACCCACTGCACAAAGACATCTCTATATGACGTCTTCTCTAGGTTGCCTTTTCACGTCCAATTTTGCTCCCTCATAGGTGCAGAATGAATACGTCTTTTTTTCCAACATCAATAAAACATCTAAATTCGACTTCCACAGGACCGCCAAATACTGAAGACGTCTTTTCTATGTTGAACTCATGCTCCTTTTAGACGGTTCAATGCTGGTTCTAGGCTGTTAAGGGATTAGGAGAACTGCCAACAGGGGGCGGTAATCATTATTACTGCATGCTTGCCATCTACTTTCAGGTGCATAGGCCTTTAGGATTATATTCACTTTCATGTCATGAAATGTAACTATTAATCTGCACTTGCATTTGAAGTCTATATGACGTCCAAAGACATAACAAGTCTGATGTCCAACCATTGACCTTATTTGTACGTCTTATAGACATCCAAAATTGGTGATGGACTAACGGAGATAGGGGTTAGTCTTGTAAAGGAGAGAAGGAAACATGCTGTAATTCCTTTTAGGTTAGGCTTTATCTGTATAAACAGCTCACTCCCATAACATGGATGATTTTACTGTATTTATAGTGTTCAATAATGCGCAGACAATGGCTTTATAACTTTCACAACAGCTCAGATGGAAACAGTGCCAGCAGGTCAGAGCTTTCACATAACTGTTAATTTAAAACTTTAGCAAAATCTCTGATCGGTGCATCTCCACTTATGACGCATTTAAGAAACATCCAAGAGCTTCTTAAGCTTCTTAAGTGGTTTTGCCGACATATGCTGTTTTTAGTCAACCAGTGTCATCATACAAATAGCACAAAATCCATATGGGGCACACAGAGACGTTACCCGGGCTGGTATGTTACAAATGAGAGTACCAAATAAGGTGATTTTATCTTGGGTAAAATCCTCAAAATGCTAACAATCTAAACTTTCCATTAGAAAACCAGCATCCTAGCTGGTACTTAGAGTTTACATAAATATCTTATTTAAAAACATGAACGTTAATTTGAAATAACTGTGTTTGAAAACGTCTGATAGAAATATAATTGTTCCCATACTGTGGGAAAACATCCAGTGAACAGTTTCTCTGCTGTCAGAGGGAAGAGATAAGAACAGAAGCTGTACGGTGTGCGAGCTTAGAGCCTAGAGTCAGCTTACCCTGATTCCTAATTTACAATTCACCTCCTGTTCTCAGGTATTCCACATTACAAGTTTGGGTTGATTCGAACCTCCAGTCAGAGTGTAATAAATGACTAAAACCTCACGGAGATCAGTTTGACCTTCTGGCTTAGAAGGACTTAGGCAAAGTTATCTCTTAAAGTGACAGATGATTTGAAGCTTTTAATGGTGGGGTTTTAAATTATCTATTCAAACCCAACCCAGTAAAACCACTTCTGCTTCAAATAAAACTTAGACAAGTTTGAGTAAAAATGCATTAAGTTAACCTCATTTTCTTTTCTTAAAAAAAAGTTGCCATTGCTTTTATTCTGTAAAATGATTGCATTTTGTACACTCAATATCATTCCACACAGCCTAACACTGTCAAGTTTTATACACATAAAGGGACGAACAGCAACCTGTGCTTTTCAATACCTTCATTGATATAAATGACACTACTCGGCAGACTGCACCCACTGCTTTTTTAGTCTGAGCGAGAGGGAGGGGAGCAGAGAGCAGGCAACGGATGATTAAAGCCTCACAAAAGGTTAGGAGAAGTGACAACATGGCTGCAAGTCAATCAGCGTGCTGCAATATGATCACCAGATTCCAGGTAATCTACACAAGGTTAGGACGAAGGAGGAGGAGCAGGAGAATAAAAGCATTATTAAATAGCATTTTGGGATTTCCCCTTTTTAGTGCTTATATGAAAATAGTTCAGGAGTGGAGCCTGGACTAAGTAAAACTGCCCGTGTTAAAGATCTCGGGGTCTGAAGGGCCTTTAGCGGTGGCAGGTAGTAGTTAGGATTTCAAAGCGTAAGCTTCCTGAATTCCTTAGACATTTCGTAAAGACAGGTGAACAAATAAACAAAAAGAAAGTTCTCAGGAGACAAAGACCTCCCCTGAATGGTAGGTAGACCTGTGGAGATGGAAAGATGAGCTCAGGGGAAGAATTTCTGAGCTGTCACGTATTATATGAGAGAGCAAAAGATCCTCATTGTGTGATCACAAGGGCATTTTGTCACTGAATCCGACATGGTGGTAAAACTGAAACCAAGTCTCTATTTGTAATGCATGACCTGTGGGTGCATGTGTGCGCAGAAGAACAGAAATGTGATTCTGAATATTTGTATTTGTACGTGTGTGCTGGTAAAACCATAAGAAATGTGTGTTGGTAGGAATGTGCTTTGTCTCTTGCTTCCACTCGCCAACACCCTCCTTGCCCTCCCACCCCTGCCTGTCAGGAGTACGGGCCTCTGATTGGGGGCCAGCGGCTCAGTCGCCACAGAAACTGCACCAAAGCAAACAAAGAGGTGGACTAGAGCTTAGGGAGTACGAGGACACAAAGGGGCTGCGGAGCACAGTGGAAGATTTCAGAGGGGACTCAAACAAAGCCGAGCTGCTGCTACACAGCGAAGCCAGAATAAACACTGCTTGTTGTGGCTTTCATTAACAACTCGGTTTCTTAAAGCTGGGCGCTGGAATCTGTAAAAAGCCCGTTGTGCACAAGCCCGAGGAATTGAAATGAATGCCTTCGCCCTCCTCTCCCACATTTGGAATTACAATATTCAAAAATGCAAATGACTTCTGCGGAGATGTGATTAGTTAAATTGAACAAATTTTCCAGGCAGTGCATAAATTAAATCAAAGGCATTTCAGTTCATCCTAAGCTCATTTCTGAGCATTTCATCAAACCACACTGACTTTAATGCTGATTATTTCTTCTAAATATCCATTAAAATACAATTAGACTGAGATGAGACCCCATAACAAGACAAACCAATCAATAATGTTATAAAGATAAGTATAAAATGACCAAAACTGTTACTATTATTAATCGAATTTCATCTTAGTTGAAAACACATCACTATTGCTTGGATAAAGGTTTTGAATAAGTAAAGTAGTACTGGATATTTTTTTTAAGTTGAGCAACATGAAATAGAAGCTGAAACTGGAACATAGAGGAAGTCAGTGGACTAAAGAAGGGGATTACATTTTCTTGGGGACCTGTGGTTGGTCCTGTCCTAAGGGACTCATTAAGAATGGCCTTGACATTAAGGGCCCTCTCTCTTTCAACCTGTGTGGAGCCATGATGCTGAGATCAAACAGAGTTCTATAGGTGAGGGCACTCTCAATGGCCTAAAGCTGGCCATTCATCCTTTTAAAGGACAGGAAATCAGGCTAAATGGAGGCCCAGCTCCTCCTCTGTACTGCTAAAGACGCTTCAGAAGTTGCAGAGTTTTTGCAGTGAAGAATTTCAAGTGGTCATGGGCCTTTGATGGAGGCCCAGAGCCAATAAAACCCAGGATTACTTGTGCCAAAGAAGCACACCTGCACTTCATGCATTCCCTGGCTTTTTTCCTAATCAGTAACCCTAGGCAGGGCCTTGAAATGCTTTTTCCTGCAAAGAAAACTAAACCCAAAACATTTCTGTCTTCAAATATTTCGTGCATGTTTTCACTTGTCCAGTATACATTTCCCAATGAATTTTCTCATGATGTTCAAATTCCTTTTGGAAAACAAAGGTCTTTTGTTTGATTAGACTAACAATTATTTGACTTTAGACTCGGAATGTCTCAAAGCAATTCATTGCAATTTTCCTAATAACTGGCAAATCTAAAATAAATAAAAAAAATATATAGAGTATTCTGTAAAAGTGCAATATTTTTTAGCCAGAAAGTGAAATGGTTGTTTTATAGAGATTCATAATACATAAAGTAAAATATTGCAAGCTTTTATTTCTTGTAATTTTGATGAATACAGCTTACAGGTAAAGAAAACCCCAAAATTCAGTTTCTCATAAAATTTGAATATCACATTAGACCAACCAGAATAGAATGTATTAAGCACAAATGTCAGCCTTCTGAAAGGTATGTCCATTTCTATGCCTCAATACTTGATTGGGGCTCCTCTTGCATGAATTACTGCATCACTGCGCCGTGGCATAGAGGCAATCAGCCTGTGGCACTATGTCGGTGTTATAGAAGCCCAGATTGGTGTGATGTCTGCTTTCAGGTCAGCTGTCTTGTTGAGTCTGGTGTCTATCATCTTTCACTTGACAACAGCTCATATATTTTCTGTGTGGTTCAGGTCAGGAGAGTTTGCTGGACAATCAAGCACAGAAAGACCTTGGTCATTGAACCAGCGTTTGGTACCTGGCAGTGGTGCCAAACGCTGGTTCAGTGCTTATCAAACGCTTGGCAGTGTGGGCAGGTGCCAAGTCCTGCTGGAAAATAAATCACTATCTCCATATAGCTTGTCTGCAAAGGAAGCACAAAGTGCTCTAGAATTTCCTGGTAGATGGCTACATTGTCTGTGGACTTCAGGAACCACAGTGGACCAACACCAGCAGATTGTCATCCACTGACTGTCATCACTGACTGTGGAGACCTCGCACTGGACTTCAAGCAACGTCGATTCTGTGCCTCTCCAATCTTCCTCCAGATTCTGGGACCTTGATTTCCCAATGAAATTGAGAATTTACTTTCATCTGAATACAGAACTTGGGACTATTGAGCAACAGTCCAGTTCCTTTTCTCCTAAGCCCAGATAACACACTTGTAGCCCATGTGTAGGATTTGTCTGTGCGTAGAGTACTCAAGTCAGCAGTCTTCCTCATGATTGTGTCGCCTACTGACACAGAGTGATAGACCGTTTAAGGGCTCAGGAAACTTTTGCAGGAGTTTTGAGTTAATTAGCTGAGTAGGGTGTGACACCATGAGTTTCCACATTTTTTTCGCCTTATTCAAATTTTCTGAGACACTGAATGTTGAGTTTTCATTATCTGTTAGCATAATCATCAAAATTACAAGAAGCAAAGGCCTGGAATGTACCACTCTATGTGTAATGATATGACTCATATAATGTAAGAATTTCACTTTCTGAGATGACTGGCAGAAATATTGCCCTTTTATGCAATATTTTCAATATATACATAATGATGTGTACATAATATACATACTGCAGGTTTTAGTAGTGTTTTAATTTTTTTAATGGAATAATTGTGTCTAATCTAACGTCCCATAGAAGAAAATCTATCCATCCTATTTTTCCTAAACTATTACATTTTTATTTACTTTAAAAACAAAAGGTCATGTAAGGTTTATGACTCTAAATGAGTTTTATTTGACTGGTCTGAGAGCAAAAAATTTTCTTTGTATTGTCAAGGCTCCAGACCCCTGGGCTAGCTTTAGGGTAACTGGGTTTTTCCTGAGCCATCTCTAACGTTATACTGCTACAGGCTTGGCTGCTGGAGAACATGCTGATAATGTAACTATTCTCTCTACTATTTGGAACAATCATTGCCGCCATCAACTCCATGTTCCCTATTGTTTATTTTTCTATTTTCCGGCTCAGGATGAGGAAGAGTTTTTGTTTTTTTAAGACAAAATTTGTTACAACTTGCTTTATGTTTTACTAAACAGTTAACATAATGTGATGGTGTTGTAGCTTCTAAAATTTGTGTACTGATTATAGTTTATTGCAATGAATTGAACTGTATCCAATTGGATCTAGCTTAAACTTGTTTTTCCAATAAATGGCATTGAGATGAGATTATTTGTGAACTGTAGCCATATAAATAAATCAGACTGAACTCAAGTGAACTCTTGTTTCTTCTGTTGTTGTAGTTTCTCCTACTGACTGATCCACATGAGGAGCAAAGGCTGGCCTGTGTGGTCTGCTTCAAAAGAAAAGCCACTGTAGCGCCAAAGTGTAATCATCACTCTACCTTTATTATCAGACAAAAACAACCCGAGTAAATACAAAATGTGTCACGTAGGAGGATTTTTCTGATTCAGCTGTGTGTTTCAGGTCCTGCAACACTATCTCATTCAGATTTCTGTCCACACTTTGAATAGGCAACTTAAAAACATCTATTTATTTTATTTTCAGAGTTGGACTGTGTTTCAAATAATTGTCCTGCTGCAAAACACTAGCATGTTTAATCTTCTGGTCATGAACTCATGGCCAGACATTCTCCTTCAGCAATTTATGCTAGAGAGGAAAATTCGTGGTTCAATCATTAATGGCATGTCGTCCAAGTCCTAAAGAGACAAAGCAGCCCCAGACCTTCACACTGACACCACCGTAGTTTTGTAACAAAATGCACAGCTGCCACAAAGTTTCACTTAAGTCTCGTTAATTAACAGAACGTTTCCCCAAAATCTTTAGCAGTAGCAGCAGTGATTTGGCCTTGAAGCTCTCACGTGGATACCAGTGTAACCCAACACCTTTTTAATTGTTGTATCATGAACACTGACCTTAACTGAACCAAGTGAGGCCTGCAGTACTTTAGATGTTGTTTGGGGTTACGTTGTGACATCCTGGATGAGATGTCATTGCACTGCAGGAAGTAATTTTGGTAGGCCGGCCACTTCTTGCAAGGTTCACCAATGTTCCAGGTTTTCTCCATTTGTGGATAATGGCTCTGAGTGTGGTTGGCTGAATTGCCAAACCATTAGAAATGGCAATCCTTTCCAGACTGACTGATATCAGTGACTATGTTTCTTCCTTGTTTCTCAAGGAAGAAAGCAGAACATTGTGTTGTCTGTCCGTCCGTTTTCTTCCGCTTATCCGGGGTCGGGTCGCGGGGGTAGCAGCTTCAGTAGGGAGGCCCAGACGTCCCTCTCCCCGGCCACTTGGGCCAGCTCCTCCGGGGGAATCCCAAGGCGTTCCCAGGCCAGCCGAGAGACATAGTCCCTCCAGCGTGTCCTGGGTCTTCCCCTGGGCCTCCACCCGGTGGGACGTGCCCGGAACACCTCACCAGGGAGGCGTCCAGGAGGCATCCTAACCAGATGCCCGAGCCACCTCAACTGGCTCCTCTCGACGTGGAGGAGCAGCGGCTCTACTCTGAGTCCTCCCCGGATGACTGAGCTCCTCACCCTATCTCTAAGGGAGAGCCCAGACACATTACGGAGAAAACTCATTTTGGCCGCTTGTATCCGGGATCTCGTTCTTTCGGTCACGACCCAAAGTTCATGACCATAGATGAGGGTAGGAACGTAGATCGACCGGTAAATCGAGATCTTCGCCTTTTGGCTCAGCTCTCTCTTCACCACAACGGATCGGTACAGCGCTCGCTTCACAGCAGACGCCGCACCAATCCGCCTGTCGATCTCCCGCTCTATCTTCCCCTCATTCGTGAACAAGACCCCAAGATACTCCTCCACTAGGGGCAGCACATCCTCCCCAACCCGGAGAAGGCACTCTACCCTTTTCCGGTTCAAGACCATGGTCTCGGATTTGGAGGCACTGATTTTCATCCCGGCCGCTTCGCACTCGGCTGCAAACCGCTCTAGTGAGAGCTGTAGATCACGCCCTGATGAAGCCAATAGAACCACGTCATCCGCGAATAGCAGAGACGCAATCCTAAGGCCACCAAAACGGATCCCCTCAACACCTTGGCTGCGCCTAGAAATTCTGTCCATAAAAGTTATGAACAGAATCGGTGACAAAGGGCAACCTTGGCGGAGTCCAACTCTCACCGGAAACGAGTCCGACTTACTGCCGGCAATGCGGACCAGACTCTGACATCCGACGGACCCTCCTTTCCAGAACCCCTGAATAGACCTTACCAGGGAGGCTTAAGAGTGTGATTCCTCTGTAGTTGGAACACACCCTCTGGTCCCCCTTTTTAAATAGGGGGACCACCACCCCAGCCTGCCAATCCAGGGGAACTGACCCCGATGTCCACGCAATGCTGCAGAGCCGTGTTAACCAACACAGCCCCACAACATCCAGAGCCTTAAGGTTCTCAGGGCAAATCTCATCCACCCCCGGAGCCTTGCCACCGAGGAGCTTTTTAACAACCTCGGCAACCTCGACACCAGAGATGGGAGAACCCGACCCAGAGTCCCCAGTCTCTGCTTCCGCAATGGAAGACGTGTTGGTGGGATTAAGGAGGTCTTCGAAGTATTCCGCCCACCGACGCACGACGTCCCGAGTCGAGGTCAGCAGCACACCACCCCCACTATAAACAATGTTGGTACAGCACTGCTTCCCCCTCCTGAGACGCTGGATAGTGGACCAGAATCGCTTGGAAGCCGTACGGAAGTCTTTCTCCATGGCCTCTCCGAACTCTTCCCATGCCAGAGTTTTTGCCTCGGCGACCAGCCGAGCCGCCTGCCGCTTCGACTGCCGGTACACATCAGCTGCTTCCGGAGTCCCACAGGCCAATAAAGCCTGATAGGCTTCTTCAGCTTGACGGCTTCCCTCACCGCTGGTGTCCACCAGCGTGTTCGAGGGTTGCAACCGCGACATGCACCGACAACCTTGCGGCCACAGCTCCGACTAGCCGCCTCAACAATAGAGGCGCGGAACATAGTCCATTCAGACTCAAT
Organism: Fundulus diaphanus; assembly: GCA_037039145.1. Taxonomy (NCBI): domain Eukaryota; kingdom Metazoa; phylum Chordata; class Actinopteri; order Cyprinodontiformes; family Fundulidae; genus Fundulus; species Fundulus diaphanus. Next base: position 56,328,054 of record CM073125.1, on the reverse strand, counting down.
GTCCCCCCGCCTCCCTCGGGACGTGTTCAAAGTTCTTCCGGAGGTGGGAGTTAAAGCTCCGTCTCACAGGGGACTCTGCCAGACGTTCCCAGCAAACCCTCACAATACGTTTGGGCCTGCCAGGTCTGACCGGCTTCCTCCCCCACCATCGGAGCCAACTCACCACCAGGTAGTGGTCGGTGGAGAGCTCCGCCCCTCTCTTCACCCGAGTGTCCAAGACATGCGACCGCAGATCAGATGAAACGACAACAAAGTCGATCATTGAACTGTGGCCTAGGGTGTCCTGGTGCCAAGAGCACATGTGGACACCCTTATGCTTGAACATGGTGTTTGTGATGGACAATCCATGACGAGCACAGAAGTCCAACAACAGAACACCACTCGAGTTCAGATCAGGTGGGCCATTCCTCCCAACCACGCCCCTCCAGGTCCCACTGTCATTGCCCACGTGAGCGTTGAAGTCCCCCAGCAAAACGAGGGAGTCCCCAGGAGGGGCACTCTCCAGTACCCCTTCCAAGGACTCCAAAAAGGGTGGGTAATCTGAACTGCCGTTTGGTGCATAGGCACAAACAACAGTCAGAACCCGTCCCCCCACACGAATGCGGAGGGAGGACACCCTCTCGTTCACCGGGGAGAACCCCAAGGTGCAGGCACCGAGATGAGGGGCAACAAGTAAGCCCACCCCAGCTTGGCGCCTCTCACCAGGGGAAACTCCAGAGTGGAAGAATGTCTAGCCCCTCTCGAGGAGACTGGTTCCAGAGCCAGAGCGGTGCGTCGAGGTGAGTCCGACTATCTCTAGTCAGAAGCTCTCAACCTCGCGCACGAGCTCAGGCTCCTTCCCCACCAGAGAGGTGACATTCCACGTCCCAAGAACCAGCTTCTGCAGCCGAGGATCGGAACGCCAAGGTCTCCGCCCTCTACTGCCACCCGTTGCACAATGCACCCGACCCCTTTGGCCCCTCCGACAGGTGGTGAGCCCATCGGAAGGGGGACCCATGTCGCCTCTTCGGGCTGAGCCCGGCCACCAGACGCTCGCCAACGTTCCCCACCTCCAGGCCTGGCTCCGGAGTGGGGCCCCGGTGACCCGCGTCCGGGCGAGGGAACACGAGATCCAATAATCTTACTCATCATAAGGGGGTTTTGGGCTGGTCTTTGTCTGGTCCCTCACCTACGACCTGTCTGCCTTGGGTGACCCTACTAGGGGCTTAAAGCCCCTGACAGCATAGCTCCTAGGATAATTGGGACACTCAAACCCCTCCACCACGGTAAGGTGGCAGCCCAGGGAGGGGCACATTGTGTTGCTTTCTGATAAATGGAGGAGTGTACATATGGATAGTGTTTTAATTACATTCATTAAGGTTATCATGAGATAAAAACTGCATGTTGCATTTACTCTGATTATATTTCATTAAAATTTGATTGATGATCAGAAAAAAAAACATTTAAGCAAGAAGAGAAATCTGTAAGAGGGCAAATACTTTACTGGTACTTCACGTACAAAATGAAAACGGCTCTATCCAACTCTAATGGCCGGATATAAATTTGCACGGTTAGGCCTTGAGGCTCAAACTGAAAAGCAGCTGCACAACCCCCTTTCTTCTGGCAGTCTTACTCTTACATCAACCTTTGCCCCGAAGGCCCATAGCAGGTACATGATTGATAACCATGGAGCTGACTTTTAATTTTAGCTTTTTTTTTTACTTGGGGACTCAGAGCAACAGGTAAATTGGTCACAGAAGTTGGAGTCCATATATGCATTAAATATGCCCAAATAAATTATATTCCATGGCACCAATACATATGAAAGATGTGCTTTTTGCAGAATGCCACATAATCTATGTGGTTATAGTGACTGGCTGTGCTAATAATATTGTTTACAATTTTCTGAGAAAATCCATTTATATGAATCATGTCATACCTTTGGTCTACAAAAAAGCTCCTAAATCAAAGAACCCTTCTAAAAGAAGCCCACTCCCATTTCCCTACTGCACATTATGCAATATTATCTGAATTGTTGCACCCTTCAGTTTTAAGGTTTCCCCATGTGAGGACTAGATAACATAAGGTATTTTCACTGTTTTCATACTGACTCTAAGAACAGTGAGGTGAAGTACTTGCTATCTGAAAAACAAACGGCCTTCGGGGCCTTTTCATAGATTGAATTTATAACACACCTAAGGAAGGCTGCTGTGATGCGACTATCAGTCATCAAACCTCAGCTTTCATAGTACTTTATTCCTTTGTGTTTTGTGTAGGTTTGAAATGGATTATCAGTTGTTAAGTTAAAGTTTTTATAGATGCATGAAAGATGCTTCAACTTTAAAGAAGTCAACTTTAACCCCTGATGCTTCATTTCTGGCTGTGAACCCTCAGAGTATGATCCGAGGACCATGACTTGAAGACCCCAGCAGAAGTACTACAGTAAGCTCCAGTTGTCTTTAAAACAAACTAACAAACATGCATAAATTGCATGCATAGACAACCTAATATATCAATATTTCTATTCTTGTGCGACACACTGCTAAGCACCGCTTCAAAAAAAGGCTTTGAAAAAAAAATGCTTTTATCATGATCATTACTTAACTGGAAGCCCAAATGGTCCAGAAAAGCCTCATTAAGCACTGCTGTGGCGGCAAAGAAATAACGATTTGTCAGATTTGTAACGATGACAAATTACTGATAGCAATGCAAATGTTAGATTTAATATTTTGCAATTTCTACTTGTTAACTAATTACATACACATCCACTACTCAAGACACATGTGCTTAAAACAGTGTCTCTCTGCCAGTCTGCATTTTTTTTAGTAACTTTTTGGCTCAAACATTTCCTGGTTTGAGTTACTCGGCTTTGGGGAGGGGGGGTGTGGTGGTGGTGCTGGTGGGGGTGTCCTCCTCCATCTGAACAGCTCCAGTAGAATGAAAGAAGCTCAAAACTTTAATTTCAGATTTTTCATATTGACTGTATGAAATACCAGTCACAGCATCAATAAGTGACACTCGTTCGATAATGACTGGCACTGCAAATAACACGAAACATGATCAATGCAGCCTTTGAGATTTTACTTTCTGCACAGAAAATCAATTAAAATGATTTCTTTCTTTCTTACGGACCGCAGTTTTGTTTTTGGAAAGATCTTATTAGAGCGTCTTGCACAGTGTGAAATGTCTGTAATTCAATATCTGTGGAGATGACCTCAGATCATAAGTCCTGTTCACGCTTCGACAAGTAAAAATTCATTTTTTTTCTCAAACTAAGCTTTTCTTTGTTCACAGACCAAAAAGCCAGCTGGGTAATTTTAATAATTTGAATCTCATAATGTTATCATGCCAGCAATCTACTCTGTACATGTAGGTCAGGGTCCATTGTGGCTTCCATGTGGGGTCCCTGACTGTCACTCATGATTAATCTGCTAACGTCCACATGCAAATTCTCCAAGAAGACCTTCACAGTGTGACTGTACAGCTAATGGGTGCCAGAGGAGTCTTTTTATCCATGACATGCGTGTGTGTTTTCTGTAGAAGCAGAATTTCTTTTGATCACTGTGTGAAGATTGAGTGGGCTAAGATGGATGATAGTTCAAAGCAGGGATACATTAGTGGCTGACCACCTGCCTTTCATTCAACACAGGGATAACAGATGGGCATAACAGACTGCAATCCAAATTTACCACCATGTAAAGTCAGATGGTTTCATGTTTCATTTAATAAAGGCTTGCTTAATCCTAACAAAACCATTGCACATTCTTGCATTCACTGAAGGGGCAGATATGGGATATTTTTGCTTGTAATAGGCAACATTGCAAAGCCAGAAGTCACAGCAACAGCAGCTTATTTTCGGTTTGTGAAAACAAGTACAGCTTGTTCATAAAGTCAGGTTTATTTTTTTATTTTTTTAAGGAGCGGTTTGTTGCAGTTTCTGTAAGAGCATCCATATGGGATTGCAGAACCAAAGAGATGGAGCATAAAACTTGCAACACCAAGCATTATGCAGTAAATATATTTGGGGGGGGGGGGGGGGGGGTTCACATATGGCCCCCCTGGATAATAAAATGTGGTTTAACTCTGGAACATTTCTTATGTAGGGTGTAGAAATCCATTCAGTTATTAGAGATCAGGAAATGTTATGTTCCACCATCGAGATGTAATTATCTGCATCAGATTCTGCTTATTATTGTACTTCTCAGATGAGACACACAATGGAGGATCTTCTGGAAGTTCTGCTGGGTCCGCTGGGTTTTGTGTTTGCACCGTTCATTAGCTTTCTGGATGCGGAGGGAGCAATTCAAACTGCCTGAGGTCCAGGCTGACTGCGAGTGCCTCATGATTGTGGAGGGGACCCTGGCAGCTCCCAGTGGCCGTTGAGAGTCTCTGAAAACACCACAAAAAGGCACTAGATTTATCATTTGTCGATTCTTTTAAAGAGTCGCTAGAGGGGTTTGATAAAATATATAGACAAAGTGATCAAGAATGGCTGTGGCTGCAGTCTTTGCGTTCCATCAACCCACTTCATCACATAATTCCACAATTTTTCTTGCTCTTACAGCTCGTGGTGTTAATGAGTTTGTGACTAACTTCGAGTGACCGAGAGATGGATTATCGGTGGATTCATTTTAACAACCCATTCCGTTTTGGGCCCTTTCATCTGATTGCAAGTCACAGAAACAGCTGTAGCTCACCGATTGAAAGGATCTTCTCAGCGAGTCGACAGTCTGCCAAGATAAATGTTCATAAAACACTTTCCCAAAAAAATTACTTCTGTTTCCATATTGCTGTGTTTCTGTTGTTTCTTCCTGTTAAAAGTGAGTTGTTTCTGTCCACAGTCACTTGCACAGAAAGAGGAATTGCTGCAGAATCAGAATTTGTTGATTGAAATGTATGATTAATTCGGATAAACAACATTGTACAGTGATGTTCTCTGGATATTCATTTTGTTTCTGTTAATAGATTTTTGAACTTGAAGAGAAGTTGTCACTCCTTTATTCCATATGTGTGCAGAGTTTGCTGTTAAAAGAATGCCAGTGCTCGAATCACCCTTTTAACTATTGTCCTAATATTAGCTGTTTGGGCTGATATTCACTAGACAATACCTAACAGAGCGAGAATTATTTATTATACATTAAATAATTTAAACAGTTCATAATGGCACAATATTATGATTGGATTAATTGATTGTGTGGCCATATAAACAGTACAATCTGTTTGTTTTTTTATCATAATACATTTCAATCCGATCGCGAAATTGTGTGCATGTAAACATAGTTTTTGATTCCAATACACATTTTGTTTTCATTTTTAAAAGCTTTCATTTTGTGCTTGTAAATATATATTTTGGAAATCAAAGTTTTACGGGGGGAAGAAAGCATAAATAATTCAAGCATCAAGATTCAGCACACATATTCCACGCTTCTGTGCTTGTCTTCGAACCCAGATATGCTGGATTCTTCCTGGGGACTCTGGGACACATCTGGTGCTGCTTTGTGCCTCCCCTGGTATTTAGTAAATTGTAGCAATGAAGAAATCTTTCTATTAGAACTAGGAAATTGCTTCTGTCAAGACCACTCAACAGGGGGAGATAGCTCTTGCTTAAATTGGATCTCAACTTAAAAAAAGAAGTAATCTAATGTGACATCTTGATAACGTCTATCATGAAAAAGAAAGAAAGATTCTGTTCTGGTGCCAGAGGGCTTTTGGTTTTATATTTCCTTTCAGAATGTGACTGTGACACTCCTGCTGTATATTTAAAGCAGCTGAACTACTTTTATGCAGTTTTCACTGCTCCCCATCAAAAAGCAAGATTGCCTCTGCTGTAGCTGATGGTAATTCAGATTCACAAAATAAAAATCAAAGCTTGCTCAGCTGCGTCGTTTGGGTGAATAAAAACCTTATTATCACAGTCTTGCGGATGTAGCCTTCATATGGTCCAATTAGGCTTTCAGAGTGTTTAATAAGCACAATCAATGTGCAGGGAGAAGTCAAACTGTGCTAAAGGAACTGTAATTTGCTCAGTGGGCTACTCTTCACATATGGGGCAAAAAATGTGTGTGTGGAGTGGGTGTTTTGTTGAAAACAGTCATTCCTTTTTTAGCAGTCTTATTGGTCCATGGTGGCTGCTGAATCTAGGATTAGACCACTGTGGTGGTGATCCAGGCAGCCAAACATGTGCAACCTTATGGTGCCAAAATATTCAATGGACATCTATACATTGACTGCATAAAAATCGGCAGCTTATTAAAAGGATTAGTTTGAATCGATTATTGAAGTGGACCCCCCCTTTTTCAGGATCCGTTTCTTAAGACGTAACAAGAACCGCATCACAGAAGGGCGACTAATTTCACCTTGGGCAAAATACCGGCAGCAAAAAGACAAAAGACAGCGGTGAACTCATGGCATTCAATTTCTGTGACGCAGGCTTGTGTTTTTAGTCTCCAAGGGGTTATGAGACAACACCATGGATAAATAAGACAGACGTAGTTATGCAAGAACAGAACTTAACAAAGGACGGGTTTCATGTGTGCCAAATGACCTTCTGTTCCTTACAGGCTCAGTTCTGCAGAGCAGCACAGTCATATAAACATCACAGACGGTAATATGCAGGCTTTGGTCTGGGGCATTTTATCTCAGCTTCCCTGTTCGGTCCCCAAGGTATTATAATTTGTGCTTTGAGATGTTAAAACACATTTCAATGAGCAAGTGCTTATAAAAGAAACATACACCTTCGTTTTTTATGCGTAGGCAAGAATAAGTAAGTAATAAAATTGATTTACATCAAGGATGTAAAAAATAAACCCTAGAAATAGTGCAAGGTTCAGGTGTCAAAAGTTTGTTATGTTTTCATGAGCATCTGCTGAAGGTTTTGGTCGAGCGCTGAAGAGTTGTGGTGCCCAGTGCTGTCTGTTGTTGGACGGAGAAGAAGGCAGACAAGAACAGGTGTCAAAGGAAGCAGACGGCTGTCAGGTGAAGAACAAACAGGACATGAACAGGTCTGAGGATGTTTCTGTGCCATCACAGATCCAGACAGTCAGTCGAGAAATCTTATAATTCAAATGTTAACCCTGCTAGCCTAAGATTCACCTGTATTCCATTTAAACTGTAAGAGCTTAATTAAGTATTGTGTGAATTCACAGAGCTAAGTGCAATCACAAAGACGCTGAAGATTTTTTAAAAAGATAATTAGGTGTCTTCTGACCAACAATGCCCCTACTTGTGACGGAAGATAAAATCCTACACACCAAAAATTGTATAAAAATCATACTCATGGAATAGTTCATCAGAAATCTGTTTTACTGTTTAAATTAAACTGGAATAGTATCTAACTCTAGCAAAATAGTTTTTCTTCAAATCATGTTCTTTAAAACTGACAGACATTGACTTTGAAATTGTTGATATACTGTAGTTTTATTCTAATTATTATTCTAATTATTTTATCCACTTTTAGGTCTATTTTCTAACATTTAAGATGACTAATCCGTGTTTTGTTAAGAGTTAGCTTTTTTTGGGGGGGCGGGGGAGAAATTTGGCCTGCTAACAGCTCTTGTTGCGCTGCACAGACGTAGCCTACCTGCACAGACGTTGCAGTCGCTGGTATTAGGTTTGGACATCCAGTTGTTGGCTCCTTATCACTGATGGAATGTAGAGAGCACATACAGGTGTCCTTGGTGAGAGTTTCCACAGAAAAGTCATCTCACTTACACGCTGATATCCTTTTTTTTTTTTTTTTTTTTTTTTTTTTTTTTTTCCCAGTGTCCTGTCTAGCACTATGGCAATAGGAATTGATATCTCAATGCCAGATGGAGCTCGACAGATTTTGCTTTTACAAGTGGAGCAAACAGCTTTCGCCATAGTGCTCCACTTGATTTATGCTTGTAAATAGCTTTATTATGATTCCTGCAAGGAGAATTTCAAATTATATAGACATGACAATGGGAGAGTAAAGGAAGAACAAAAAGTGAAAGAAAAGAAAAAAAAAAAAGAGTAGAGGTGAAAGAAAGAGGAGATAAAAGGAAGAGAATGATAAAATGTCCTCTGTCTGCTCCATCACCTGGAAAGAGACACAAAAAGAACAGCACAACCAACAGACATAAAGCAACAGATACACTCGAATAACACCTAGGTGCCATTGCTAAATCATATATATTATTATGTAAGCTGACATGTGTAATGTGATATTTGAAAAAAGAAAGTGACACAACATAAATAAATAAATAAATTATAAGATTACTGTATATAAGTGAACACTTAATACCTGGGACCCAGCACCAGTGGGAGATGTGAAAGTGCACTAGTTTAGGTGAAGATTATCCAGAAATAGCTTGATAGTGATTGTGGAGAACCAAAGACCCACCTTCCCCGAGCACAGAGGCAGGCGTCAGGGGACCCGTAGTCCCGGACTCCCAAAGGGGTCCCTAAAGCAGGTCGCCCAGGAGGGGCCGACACAGGATATCTGCAACCCCCCCCCCAAGGAAGGAGCAGAGACGACCCCGAGGAAATCCCCCAGCCACCGCAATGCCGACGCCCTCAAGAGCCGCGGAGACGAGCCCGTGGGCTCCGCCGGCAGCCAGCCCCGCTGAAGTGGTCCCGGCCATGGGCCCTGAGGGCCAGAGGCCCCAGGGGCGCCCCGCCCCCGCGACGAGGGCCCCGGCCGCCCCCCGGGGGGCCAGGCCCCGCGAAGAGGCCGCCAGGAGCGGGCCGGCGCACGCCCGGGAACCCGCCCCAAACCCGAAGCCAACCAACGCGCCAGGGGGCCAAGGCGCCCGCCAACGAAGTGGAGGAGGGCAGGACGTGGGGGGATGGGCTCCGCACCTATCGGAGACTTGAGATGTTCTTGGGAGAGGGAGCGGACCACACCCATACCTGAAAAAAAAAAAAAAAAAAAAAAAAAAAAAAAAAAAAAAAAAAAAAAAACTCATTCACCCCATCCCTCCCTTGTGCCCCACTCGCCACACACAAAAAAAAAAAAAAAAAAAAAAAAGACGCTGTACACACATTCCCACATAACACTCACATCCAACACTGACCAAAGGGGGGGGGTCACCCCAAATCGACTATACGACTGCTTGTGCCCGACCCCCGGCCCCGGCCCCCGACCAGACGCCCCCCGGACCGGGCCCCCCCAAGAGGGCGGGCCAACACGACCCGCACGAGCCACCCGGCCAGAGCCCCCCCCTCCCCCTAAATACCTAATAAACCCACTCCCTCCCCCCACCTTACCCTTGCCATCCCTGCCCCCCGTCCCCTGGGGGGTGCGGAGGCATCAGCCCCAGACCTGGTAGGCCGCTGACTGCACACCGCAGCCCCCCGCCAAGACCCCGGACACAGTGGCCCGCACCTCCTCCAGGCCCCAGACTCCTTGCCTCCATCGGAGAACGGGGGTGTGCAGAAGACCCCGACCCTCCCTACGCCTGCTCAAATGTTGTGTTGTTGCATGTTGTTCTCAAGTGCGTTTAAAAACTGGGAGCGCCGAAGGGGATGCACGGCACAGCCCACCCCCCTTTCGGAAGGTAGCTGTTGCCAGCGCACCCCCTCCGTGTGACTGCCCAGAGCCCTCAATGTCTAAGTGGGAGAGGAGGTGAAGGGAGCCGTCCGAGGTGAGGCCCACACAACATAAGCCCCCTCCCAGACGTCTTCCCCCCACCCCCCCCTACCATGGCCTATATGAGTGTGTGATGTGAAAAATGTTTGAAGTGAAAGTGTCTAAGATGCAAAATAAAATTGGGGAGAGGGGCGTCACCAGAAAGTGGCAACCTCCAGTAACGCCCCCTCCCTCATGACCTACATGTGTGGCGGCGTGATGGAGCAGGCAGAGGGAGGAGTCCGGGGATGGGGAGCAAATGACTGGGAAGCCAACCCAGGGAGCCAGCTCCCCTACTGACTCCAATAGGCACCCCCGCTCCCCGAAAGCCCCGCCCAGAGAAGGGGGCCTCGCCAGCGGCACCACCGTAGCCCGGGGGCCAGGGAGAGGCCGCAGGGCCCGCCAGCCAACCACCCACCAGGACCAACACCTAAGCCCCCCCCAGCCCACCCACCAAGCCTACTTAAACTAAATAAATAAATAAATACATAAATAATAATAATAATAATAATAATAATAATAATAAGAGGGGGGGACCCTGGCCAGCCGGCCCGCACGAGCCACCCCAACCCCACCCCCCAGGTGAAACCCGCACCGGAAGACGACACGGACCAGGACCGGGACAGGGGGCCGGACACAAGCCCACCAGAACGTCAACCCCCCCCAACCCCCCCCCCCCCCACCCGTGGATTTAATCCCTCCCCAACATTAACGTTCAAACAACTCACCATACATCCGACAGTAGACATCCAGGCTGGGTAGATCCCTACTCCCCCTCCTTTCCCCCTCCCCCCACTGGCAGAGTGCCTTTCCAATAAAGGAGAAGAGCATCTGCCCAGAGGTGTTAATGACCATGCCCCCCGGACCCCGAGGCCCCCCAGCGCACCAGAGGCCCCGTGCAGGGGCGGACACCCGGGCGCGCGCCGGCCCACACCAAAAGCGGCACACCCCCCGGAACCGGAACCCCCGAGGCCCCGCAGGGGCCCGCGCCCGAGGGCGGCGCGCCCCAGGGACCCCAGACCCCCAGACCCACCCCGGCCCCACCCAGCGGCAGCACAGCCACCAGGTCAGTAACCCACGTCCGTCAACACGCAGCTCCCAAAGAGCGCCGCAAGCGGCCGCTGTAGGCCACCCGTAGGCCTCCCAAACTCCTCCCAGATGGGGGCAACAGACCCCGGAGCCGGATCCACCAGGCGCCCTACTCCAAGTGCCCCCAGGGCCCCAGGAACCCCTCCATCCAGCCACTGCGCCCTGCAGGAAGCAACCCACCGCCCCCTATTCCACTAAGTGATGGTGTTGATCAGAGGAGCCCAAAAAGACCAATGAGATGTGGAAGCAGATGCTGTCTCTAGATTAATATGATCCAACAAAAGGTCTCTATACTGATTGATACTGGGATTTTGTTTACTTTTCCAATTCATGAGGATAGTTTTCTTTGCGATGCATAAAGCAGTAAAAACCATGTAAACTATTTCTTTTTTCAGAGGACTTTCCTCAAAATTACCGAGCAGGCAAACTGATGGGGATGGTGTAATCTTACAGCTCAAGCACCTTGATAAGTCCTTACATATCTGTGTCCAGAACCTCTGGACTGGTGTGCATAACCATAACGCATGAAAATAATTATCAGGATGATTGCCTATGCAGTGTGGGCAGATATTAGATTGTGCCAGACCCATCTTGAATAATCTTTGTCCTGTGTAATGTACTCTGTGAAGGATTTTGTATTGTATTAGTTGTAAGTTGGTGTTTCTAGTCAATTTGAAAGTTCTTAGACATGTCTGAGCCCAGAAATTTTGTTCAAAGGTGCCTGATAAATCTTTTTCCCACTTCATTATAGGAAGAGATATCGAATCATCTATATTAATCAGTGTCCTATATGATTTAGACAGTAGTTTGGGGGGGGTTAAATCTAAGAACTCTATTATATTAGTTGGGACTTGTAAACCACCATTAATATGCTTATATTTATTTTTAATTATAGATTTAAGTTGTTCATATTCCAAGAATTTATTTTTACTAATGCCATATTGCATATTTAGTTTAGCAAAATTGATGAACTCGGTTCCGTCAAGTAGATGTTCCAGATATTTAATACCTTTATTCTTCCAGTATGTAAAGTTTATCATTTTATTATTTTGTAGGATATCAGGGTTATTCCAGATAGGTGTACGACTGCATGGGATAAGGGATGACTTTGTCATTTTGAGGAACTCCCACCATGCTGTCAGAGTAGAACTAATGTTGATATATTTGAAGCACGTATGCCGTTTTATATTTGAGCTAATAAACGGCAGATCTGAAATCATGATATTATTGCACATTTCCTGTTCTATATCTAACCAAGGCTCATCTAAAAGACTATTTTTTATCCATTTAGAGATGTATTGTAGCCTATTTGCTAAGTAATAGTTATGGAAGTTAGGCAGATCTAATCCTCCCCTGTCTTTAGTCTTCTGTATTGTCTTTAAGCTAATACGTGGGGGTTTATCTTTCCAAAGAAATCTAGAAATGGCAGAGTCTAGAGATTTAAACCAGTCAGATGATGGTTTATTGGGGACCATTGAAAATAAATAATTAATTCTAGGTAGGACCATCATTTTTATTGAAGCTACCCTACCCATAAGTGTGATTGGAAGCGATTTCCATCTTTCAAGGTCCTCTTCTATCCTGTTTAAAAGTGGGGCATGGTTAAGTTTGAGTAAATCTGTTAATTTATTCGACACAGTAATACCTAAATATTTAATATTTCCTGATTGCATTTGTAAATTTAGGGAGTTTTCGAGAGAGCAATTAATTGACAGTACCGTAGATTTAGACCAGTTTAACGAGTAATCTGATACTTTGGAGAAAGATTCTAGTATTCTAATTACTTGTAAAAGAGAATTATCTGAATGCAGGAGATAAAGTAATACATCATCCGCGTACAGACTAATCTTGTGCTCTATTTTCATGCATTTTATACCTTTTACAGCTTTTGTTTGTCTGATTGTTGCTGCTAGAGGTTCTATAAAGATGGCAAAAAGTGATGGAGAAAGAGGGCATCCTTGCCTGGTGCCCCTCTGTAGACAAAAACTGGAAGATATTTGATTATTTGTCCTGACACAGGCTGTTGGAGAATTGTATAGAATTTTTAACCAGTTTATGAATAAATCGCCAAAACCGAATTTATGAAGAGTAGCGAATAAAAATTTCCAATTTACTCTATCAAATGCTTTTTCTGCGTCTAAAGACAATATATTGGTTTTAATGTTTTTACTGTAGGAATAATCAATTAAATTAAGTAATCGGCGTGTATTTGTGGATGACTGCCTTCCTCTGATGAAACCAGTTTGATCTGGATGTATTATGAGAGGAGTTACTTTGTCTAATCTTTTTGCTAAAGCTTTACAGATTATCTTAATATCCACATTAATTAAGGATATGGGACGATAACTAGTGGGCAACACAGGATCTTTGTCTGGCTTGAGCAGAAGGCTGATGGTGGCAGAGTTCATATTAGCTGGAAATCTACCTTTTTCCTGTATTTCCTGCAACATTCTGTGGAACGTTGGGGCTAGAATATTCCAGAACTCTTTATAAAACTCAGTGGGGAATCCATCTGGACCTGGAGCCTTTTTATTAGGCATGCTTTTAAGAGCTTCCTGGGTTTCAGCTGTTGTCAGCGGGGAATCCAGTGTCATTCTTTGGTTATCTGATAATTTAGGAAGTGTAATTTTATCCAGAAATTGCTTAATATCCTTCTCTGATGGATTTATCTGTGGTGTGTATAAAGATTTGTAGAAATCGCGGAAGGTATTATTTATACACTCTGGTTCACTTACTGTATTACCAGTTGAATCTGTAACTGCAAATATAGTAGTTTTCTCCTTATTTATTTTAAGCTGATTAGCTAGAAAGCTTCCTGACTTATTGCCATGTTCAAAATTTTCTATTCGGAGCCTTTGTATTAGAAATCTATTTTGCTTTTCAATATAGTAGTTTAGTTCTAATTTTACTTCACGGATTTTACCTAACTTCCCTTCTTCTTGAGATAAATCTAGTAACTTAAGTTTCTCTTCTAATTCCTGAATCTTTTTGTTTTCTTTTTTCTTTTTATGAGATGAGAAAGAAATTATTTTACCTCTCATCACTGCTTTTCCAGCTTCCCACAATATCGATGCCGATGTACCTGGTTGATCATTGTATTCTAAGTATGAAGCCCACTGTTCTTTAATGAATTTTATAAATTCTTCATCTTTAAGCAGTGATGTATTAAATCTCCAGCTTTTGTTTTGTGTGGTTATTTTTTTATTAATTAAGGTGAGAGTAACAGGAGCGTGATCACTGATAGCAATAGGATGAATTACCGTCTCTGAAACGACCGACAGCAGTGAGCTACTTATAAGAAAGTAGTCCAGACGAGAGTACGAATGGTGAACATTTGAGAAAAAAGTGTATTCTTTACTAATAGGATGAAGAGAACGCCATGCATCGCAAAGACCAAAATCACTCATGTATTGTTTGACTACATTTACTGACTGCCAACTACGCTGAGTCCCTGTTTTATTCAACCTGTCTATATCGTTATTTAAACCAAAGTTGAAGTCACCTCCTATAATTAGTGAACAATCCCCGTGTTTTGAAAGTGCAAGGAAGAATTGGTGGAAAAAAGAGGGGTCATCAACATTTGGACTATATATACTGACAATACATAGCTTCTGGTTATGGATAGCTATTTTAATTATTATGTATCTACCTTCAGGATCTATAGTTTTATCTAATATTTTAAAACTAACGCTTTTGTGGATTAAGATTGCTACACCTCTCTGTCTAGAGTTATAGCAGGCCGCAAACACATTAGGGAACTCAGGTGAGTTAAGCTCACTTGCATTTGTAGCTGATTTGTGGGTTTCTTGCAATAATAAAACATCTGCCTTTAATCTAGTAAGCTGGTTAATGATCTTCATTTTTTTCTCTCTGGTGCCAGCCCCATGCACATTCCATGTCACAAACTTTACATTCGCCATAGATGTGAGTGAGAAGTTAGAAGGTGCATGCCCTTGAGAAAATAGTCATACATAGACCCAGGTAGCATCATATGATGTGCTTGTGATTGACTGATGTTCAGGAAAGAAGCAGACAGATAAGATAGAAATACACAAAAAAATAAAAAAGTGCAAAGAGTAAGAGAGTGTGTAAAGGGATAAACCATAGCCCGTGCCTTCTGTACCCAACCGTGAACACCAACCATACCAACGTACTCTTTAGCTGTGCGTGTATTTAATTTATCACCGTGTACCGATCTGTGCGTCTTATTTATTTATTTATTTTATTTATTTATTTTAAATCATTGAAACATGCTTTAAGTCCACCTGTGGTGTAACTAATAAAGCCAAGGGGTGATCTTCTGATCCCTGAACAACTGTCCATTAATATAAAGTCTGTCAACCGATATGGTGGCTTTAACGCCGTCCATCATGTATTTCTTCCTGATTGGGAACAGCACTCGCCTGCGATCTAGGATTTCCTTAGGAAACTGATCATTAACACTAAAGTCTGTCCCTCTCAGTTCCCTGCCGCAACTTCTAACGAATTCTTTTTGTTTATAATGCTCAAATTTAGCTATGATCGGGCGAGGACGGGTTTTGTCGGGTTTCTTACCTCCGAGCCGGTGGACTCGATGAAAAGTGATGTTTTTTACCTGATCCGCCGGGATTTTTAGCTTCTGCTGGAGAAAGTTCCGGACCGTTTCTTCTGCTATCTCTCCCTGCTGCTCCTGAATGCCTGCAAAGACGAGATTATCTCTCATACTTCGCGACTGTATGTCCAGAATGGATTCCTTCATTTTCTTATTTTCGCCGGAAAGCTGGATAATCCCTTCGGTCAGCTCCGTAACCTTCCCCCTCAGCGCGTCGTTCTCGGCGGCCATAGCTGTTAGCTGGGCTTGGCTAAACTCCACCGACTCCCTGAGGGACTGAAACTCCTTGTGTAGAACCTCTACCAAGGCGAGACGCGCATCAAGGCTGGTAAGCTTCTTGTCGATGGATTCCAAGATGTCGCTGAAGTTCCTGTCTGGGGATAAAGTGGAAGAAGAAGCACTGGTGGAATTAGAACGCGTGCGCTTAAGTGACGGTGTGCTAGCAGCTGTAGGCTTCTGGGCCTTCCCCATCACGATGCTATCAAAACACTCGTCCAGGTAGCACTCCAGGCTCGTCACGGTCTCTTCGTCCAGTTTGTTCCCTCGTAGAAAATAAGACAGTTGTAAATGTTTGGGCTTTAACTTTGTATTATTTTTAGTTATTGGTTCGTTCTTACCTTAGCTTGTTTGATTTGAATTACATGAACGCCTCCATTATACTTACGCACAGCTCTCGCGAGATCTCAGCCGCTCATCTCCGATCTCACACGCTGATATCCAACACTGATATTTCTCGCCATTCCTTCGGAGTTTAGGAAAATTAATCAAAAGAAAAACTCCCTTCATACTGGCAGATACTAACGCAGCAGTGTTTTGTTGTTACCATAATATGTGTGTTGAGGCGATATTCAGGAGAGATCTGTCGACAATTTGACTCATAAAAGTAAACTATCAGAATCAGAAATACTTTAATAATCCCAGAGTGAACTATTCAAGCTTACCTCTCAAATTTTGTCCAAATCCAACATGGCCGTGGCGCACTGAGCTGTTATAAATGTAGGCATTTGATATAATTCGTGAAAAGTTGGCTGTGGCTGGGACATTTCCATAAAACATAAAAGGAAGCCATACATCTCTGCTCCACGTCACTGGGAGAATATGCACGGACACATATTGTTCACTGCAGCCAACAATAAACATTTGTCTTTACCAGCAGCCACTGTGCAGCACAGACACCAGTAAAATCAGCTGACCATGGTGAGGGGCTGGGCTCGGCTGGGGTTGATGGTTGAGGGGCAGTGTTCACGCAGATTGTGACACAATAATCAGGAGGTTTTTGAAACGGCGCATTTCACAAACATCAACTAAACTTGTTTAAATAAATCTTTAAATAATGCCAAGAAAACAGCTGGATGGAGGGGTTTTTTTAGCACATGGAGTGTTTCGAGAAGACCTAAATGGAAGTACACAAAGTTGCTGATGGGCTTATAGCCTAGCTACAATAAAATGCTAAAGAAAATTCAGTTTGGGGCTATAGCAGACAAGATGAGGGAGTTGAGTGAAGAAAATGAAATCAGGCTCATTCAGATATTTTCACCTGGTGCATGAGTACAAACTGTTTTCCTCCTGCTGGGTTCTATAAAACGAAACCATGTACACATTGATTTCCCTCAGCAGCATGGGTAAAAAAAAATATATGAATGTAAACAAACCCATGAACCCATCAATACACACACACAAAGCCCTGAGGAGAGCAGAGTGACTAATAAACCCAACAAGAGTGACAGCGATGGAAGTAAAAGCTCCACTGACAGGATCTCAAACTGAAATCCACAGGGAGACGTCATACTGCAGCATTTACCCATCAAACGACTGTTGGATGGATAAATGCAGAGTAAAAGCCTCAGATCGAAAGGAAAAGCATATGACGATGTCAAGAACTTTCATCACAGGAGAAATATGAGCAGCGATAGTCCTTAACCATGGCTGAAGGACTAAATTTCTTTACAACATAAAATGTATTTTATTATTATTCACATGTAAAGTGGATAACACATACAGTTTATATTCACAACTTTGGATTTTTTTAGAATGAAAAACTTGAGAGTGAGAACTGCAACCATTTAAAACCTTTCAGTTATTTAACCATTAACCATAACCATTGGTTATTTAACCAATCATTAAGTGATCTGACACCAATTTGTTCATCCAAATGTATTTCTGCACCATGACAGCTTAAGACAAAAGGCACCACTTCTGCACAGCATGTTTGGACACCATTAAGCCAAGCCACGTCTTCCCAATAACAGGATTTAATAGACATAAGGCAGGGATGTGAACCCCGATCGGCATCAAGCACCTATAATCTATACATTTATTAGTTTTTAATTTATTAATATTAACACACACATTGTAAGTTCATTGTGATCATCTGTTCAACTATACAGTGATGTTCAGTAACCTAGAATGTTACTGAAGAGTTAATTTATTTCTTTAACTCAATTCACTAAACGCATTATATGGATTAATTACACACATACTGATGTTTTCTGTTAATTATCATGATTTTCCTCTTTCAGCCAATAAAAACAACAGTATTTAACATTAGAATTTTATATTAAACCAATAAAGAAAACCAAAAAAACATTAACACAGAAATGTGGGCTTAGGAAAAAGTATGTTTCATAGCTGCATAAAAACGTTACCATTTTTAAAAGATAACTTTAATCAGACAAATGGGCCTCATTGCAACACAATTTATTAAATATTATTATTCCCAGAAAGAAGAAAATACTAAACCAGAAATAACATCCCATATTCAGAAAGTCACTCTGTTAAAACTGTTTCTTGCTTCACATATTTAGTCAGAAACTTTGTCTTGCTTCTCTACTTTTTTCAAAAAAGTTTAAAGATAATAAAGCGCTGATGAGTTTCTTCCCCAAGAACTGTAAACTCTTGTATGACGACATGAGGGATGTACCAGTTGGGATATTTTCCTTCTGCGTTCCTCACTTTAACGGGCTGTAAAATAGCAATATATTTCAGCAGTATTATATGATCTGTATTAGAACTGGGATTTTGTTTCATTTCTGTTCTCATTTTCGTTTTTACATTACGACACTGTCCATTGTTTTGTGGCAGCAAGAGACATTTGGGTGAGGCGTCTGTGCAGGACAGCCTTGTTCCAAACATAATCATCTTCACTTACAGCTGCAGTCCTAAATAAGTTTTGCCTTGTTCCTGCTGACAATGTTGAACAGTTTGCTGAAGTGCTGAGGTAATGTTAGCATTTTTACATCCAATTTTGATATAACGCATTGTTTTTTTGGCTTGCAACATATTTCAATGCACTTCCAATTCATGTGCCCACAAAACTGAAAAGCAACAGAAAAAGCTTTCCAGCTTCAAAACGCTTTACTTGTACCCTGTCCCAGTCAGCTGTCCCACACATGGACACCTGAATGGAAATATTGGAGCACAGCAAACAGAACTTGACCCAGAGAGGAATAGTAGCCATTGTAGCATCTCTTTCTCCGTCATATCAGCTACAAAACAAGGTGCACAGCCTCTAAAAAAAGGTTTAAAGGCTGTATAATGTGTTTAAAAAATGTCTTTCTTAAAAACTGATCACGCACGATTTGCTTTTGTAGCATCTTGCTTAAAATTACAGACAACACACGGAAACGTGCCAAGTCAGGGAATCTAATAGCAGTCATTCTAAAATACTGCGACCGGGACTCTGATCCTGTACTTTGCATCTTTGAAGTCTGATTTTCCAGTTTCAATTTTGCCCAGTTCAGTTTCCCTTCCGAGGACCATAAAAGATCCAAACTCAGTCAAACATGACGTTTGATGTTTTCCCTGACTTGAATTCTTTTTTTTTATCTGTATGCATTTAATCAACAGAGAGAGAGAGAACAAAGTCTAATCTTTGAGTATTTGTTTCAATTATCGAGGGAAAGTTGGATGATTTAATCATCACAGTTTATAAAAAGAATTACAACCAGTTTTACTGCAGCTTAGTTGGACGTGGTGTTGTTATTTGGAGAAGGAACTTGTTAAACGAAGATGAGTTTTAATCATCTCAGAAATCCTCATAAGGACCGATATGCCGCTCCAAATGTTTGCCTCTCTTACTAAACTGAGTGACAAATATGATTTTACATGAGCAGCAAGAGTTTTTCTTATAGTTTCAATGTTGTTAGACATCACTGTGATTTAAACTCTGTTGTAAAGGCTATTCTCCTCTATTTTTCTAATGCCATGTCTATTAAAAGCCATTTATGTGAAAACTAGATAAATCTGAACAAATGTGTCATCTCTTCAGCTCTGTAAGCACCGGTTCAGCCAATCAAAATGTGAAATGGCTTCCTGAGAGTCATGAACGCACCACAGTGAAGTTTGATTCTAAGAGATTTGGTCATGGCGGAAAGGTAATTCCCCCTGTAGAGGCAGGAGCTCAGTATGCCCCCTTTCAAATCTCCTCAACTGGAAAATGCGTCTGCTTTTGCGAAGACAAGAGATCCCCGCTAGAAATAATGACCAAGACATTCAGTTTCAGGTCCTAAAATCTTACCTTTTGTCAGTCAAGTGGTGAAACCTTCTGCAAGAATTTCAGGATTAAACAGATGGTTTCCAAACAAACATACTGCGTCGCTGTTTGAGACAATGTCACCTTGAAGTAGATTATTATTTCCTCTTACAACAGAATTTCTCTCGTTCGTCCTTTTCTAATATGGAAACTCAAATGATGAAATCAGCTGTAAAGTAGGGTTTTTCTCTGCAGAGGGCTCCTGAAATTTACATTTTTGTCACATCTGAGTGTGGTCTGTCTCTACTGATCAGAACATTTGTTTGGCTATATTTGACCCTTTTGAGAAACTTCTTTTAAAATCAAGTCCACACTGTATTTATTCACACATTCCATTGAAAATCAGTTTTAATTGCCAAGTTGATTCATACAACAAATAATTACACTTCGGTTCTACTTTGCTCTCAGTTATGACATTTGAAGTACATTATACAAAAAAAGGTAAATAAAAAATAGTTTTCTTGTATGAATACACACATTTTTAACAAAAGAGGATGACGTGGTTGGATTGGTGCAAATAAGCATGGTATCGATCTGGGTAGTCTCAATGTTAGGTGTCCATCAGTCAGCGTGACAGCCTGGGGTAGAAACCGTCTCTGTGGCAGCTGGTTTTTGGTAAATAGCGCCAAGCCGAAGGTAACAGTCTGAACAGTTTGTGTGCAGGGTGTGTGGGGTCTGCAGAGATTTTAGAAACCCTTTTTCTGACCCTAAACCTGTTCAAGTCCTGGATGGAAGGAAGGTCAGCCCCAGTGATCCTCTCGACAGACCTATTTGCTCATTGCAGTTTACATCAGTCCAGATGTTGTGGTCTGTATGTTGCTGGTTTCATTCTAAGGTTGTCTTGATGCCCCCCGAAAAAGAAAAAGAGAAAACACGGACCCTGGTGTTGCTTTCACAGTTAGAAGAATCTCTGTTCAGTGTAGAATAATCCAGTTCAGGTTAAAGCAGTGTATGTACTTTAAATTTTTTACCAAATTAAATACACAGTACTTACTTTAAACCCAGAAAAACAACCTGATATGAAGTTAGGACCTGATTGCCAAAAACTGACTTCATCCTTTCGAAGGAGGTTATATTAAACACAAAATCAGAAAACATTCAGACAAAGAATGGTTCACCATGCCTTATGAGACCTTCCCGTAGCAACTCTATTTTATTGAGCTGTCCAGTTACCTGAAATTGGATCCTTCATCCAGTGGCCAGGTGAGTGGAGAATATCTGGGAGTAAAAAATAAAAATAAAAAAAGCCTGTAAAAGACAACTGACCTCTAGGTTCTGTAGAGGTCAGTGAACATGTATGTTATGCCCCCCAACCCCGACGCACTGAGACACACAGCAGTTCAGCTGAATTCACAACAAGCTCAAACATCCACAGATCTTCATCACGTACCTCACCAGCTTTAATGACGTCGACATTAATGAGAAAGGGGACACGCTCACGATGGCAGCCGACTATGCTAGTCATGAAGATATCACCCTGACGCCTCTGTAGCAACCGTCAAGTCAGTGATGGTCATAGATTATCATAGATCTGAATTGTCTTATACTGTGTGCACAAATGTAGAAGATTTATGATTAAAGATTAGCAGTGGGAAAAAACAAAACAACTAAATACCCAGGGTTTATGCCCATTGCCTCATCTATCTATATAGTGCTTCACCCAATACAACAAATTCCATGGGGTCCTAATCATGTACCAAAATGAGGGAGCAAAGTCAGACAGAAGAGAAACACACATCCATATCAATAATTTAGAATATAAAAAAATACTTTCTCTGTAACTCAATTGAAAAAGTGAATTTCACATAGCACCCCAAAAACTACTGACTCATCAGTTGTGTAGCAGGCAGTCACTAACACCCACCACAGAGAAGGCAAGCTATTAAAGCATCATTAAAAATAGAAGTTGGTTGTTGTCAGTGTGATGTATCCCCGCATCTTAATTGAACGTTGAGTGGAAGGAAAAACTGTGGTAAAAAAAGGTTCACAAGCAGCAGAGATAACCACAGTCTTGAGAGGAATGTGTGAAGATGGAGAAAGATGGACCTTCAAGAGCCATCACAAAGAGGTTCCCCAGCTACATTCTGTGTTCAGGCATTCAGCAGAGATGTCAAAATGTCTGACCTGAATTCAGGAGTAAAAGGACCAGACAGTTGCTCAGTGGTCCAACCAATTTATGGTCTTGTGTAATATTCAGATTTCCTGAGACACTGAATTTGGGTTTTTGATTGCTTCAAGGCAAGGCAAATTTATTTGTATAGCACAATGCACAAGTGCTTTAAATTATTAAAATACAGGAAAATAAAACGGAATATAAGCAAGTAGGAATAAAATGTAGAAACAAAATAGAACATCAATAAACAGTTGGACTAAAAAAGTTGAACTAATGCTGTTTCAGTAGAACAGTTTAACTAGAACAGTCAAAAACAGTCCTAAACAAATGTGTTTTTAATCTTGATTTAAAAGAACTCAGGTTTTCCGCACTTTTACAGTTTTCTGGAAGTTTGTTCCAGATAAGTGGAGCATAGGAACTAAATGCTGCTTCTCCTTGTTTAGTTCTGGTTCTAGGTATGCAGAGAAGGCTGGAGCCAGAAGACCTTAGTGCTCTGGAGGGTTTATCAGAATCAGAATCAGAATCAGACATACTTTAATAATCCCATACTTTAATAATTGATACACTGATAACAAGTCTGTGGTGTATTTAGGTGCTAAGCCATTCAGGGATTTATAGACTAACAGAAGTATTTTAAAGTTTATTCTCTGAGATACAGGGAGCGAGTGGAAGGACTTTAGAACTGGGGTGATATTCTCTACTTTCTTAGTCTTAGTGAGGACGCGGGCAGCAGCGTTCTGGATCAACTGCAGCTGTCTTATCCACTTTTTAGGCAGACCTGTGAAAACACCGTTGCAGTAATCAATTCGACTAAAAATAAACGCATGGATTAGTTTTTCCAGATTCTGCTGAGACATTAGTCCTTTAATCCTGGAAATGTTCTTCAGGTGATAGAAAGCCGATCTTGTAATTGTCTTTAGATGCTTTTGGAGGTTCAGGTCTGAGTCCATCACTACTCCCAGATTTCGGGCCTGATCAGTGATTTTTAGCTGAAGCGACTGAAGCTGTGTGCTAACCTTTGATCTCTCCTCTATTGGTTCAAATATTATTACTTCTGTTTTGTTTTTATTCAATTGAAGAAAATTGTGGCACATCCAGGCATTGATTTCTTCTAGGCATTTACTCAGTGCCTGAACTGGTTCATAGTCACCTGGTGACATGGTGATGAACCCCACATGTGATTTTTGTCATTTCTGATGTAAAGTCACCTACTGATACAAAAAAGTCCCTGTCCTTTAAGTAGGATTTAAACCAGTGGAGAGCTGTACCAGAGAGGCCGACCCAGTTCTCCAGGCGTTCTAACAGAATGGCGTGATCGACAGTATCAAATGCTGCACTGAGGTCCAACAGAACCAGCACTGTGGTTCTTCCACAGTCTGTATTTATATTGTTGTGCCATGTCAGGACGTGACAGACTGCATTTCCCATGATGCATGGTGGTCAAAATGGCCACCAACTCCCATCATGCAACGCGGCCCAAAATGGCCGGCGCCCTAGCAACCGATAACGTTGCTAGGGTAAAGTTGATAAAACTCGGTTGCACCTCGCAATCGATCTTCTTCCCTGGCGCCCTGCCAACCGAGAAGACACACACACAGCTGTTTCCGTTGGGGTAATCCCACGCCACGTGCTCGAGTTTCTCGCTGGACCGAGATTTTTTCGAAGCAAAACCATTCCCTGTGCAGACAGGAGGTCGACTCAAAAAGGTACCTTTAATTCCCTCTGATCAAATACTGGAAGCCGCCTTATCTCCCAGTGATCGAGAGAGGACGACGCGTTGTTTGGCCCAACAAGCGTCTAGGAGCCCAGAGAGAGAGAGAAAGACGAAGGAACTCTCTCAGTCTGGTCCCCGCTGCAGCCTGCGGACCCTGCGGTCGTCAAGACGCGTTCAGGACGTCGCGTGATCCGGAGCGCTCCGGACCGAAGCCGGGACTTTCACTCCGGACCACCTCAAAGTAACGGGGTTCTCCCCTTTTATTTCTGTCTCACCAACAGGGTGTTTAGAAGTGCCTGGGCAGACGTAGAAATTTGTAGGCTTAGGTTAATGCTTTTATTCCACGACGAAGTTGGAATTATTTTTGCTGAATATTTTCTTTGTATGTGCATGCATTTTACATTTGATTCTGCTGTGTTGATTTGTGATTCATCAATAACCCCGCCGTGGGTCACTGTTTCAGTTCGGTTCCATCTTCTTCCCTGCCTTCCCCCCTCTCTCTCTTTTCGCTTCTTCTTATCAGTTTAATCTCTTTGTCCGAGCTCATTCCGCGGTTTTGCTTTAAACTACCAGTTAGCCGCGCCCTCTCGAAGCGAGGCATTACCCCATCAGCGTAAGCGTGGTTACGTCATCAGAACCTCCCCTCACGCTTCACGTAAATTGATAGACCATACGTCATCGTAGCGGCCATCTTGGGAGGGTGTCGGATGACTGGGCTGTAGCTTAGCTGATAGCTTTGTAAGGCATCAAAGCGTCCGGTAGGACTCCCACAGCTGCTCTGTCTGTCAATGCTATGTCAAATGCCGATGTTCTGAATGTGGTTTAAACAACCGTGAGCTGAACTAAGAGTTGCAACCGCTCATTTTAATCCATTTGTTTTTCTTTCCTTTCGTTTTGTTTGTTTTGTTTATTCTTTTATCTCCATATATATTTTGCGTGTTAGTTAGTAGTGAGTAAGATTTCCAAAGTCGTTGAATCAGAGAATTACTGTAACAGGGAATTGCTTTTGGTTCAATAAAACACCACTGCGGAATAGACATTGTTTTGTGTTCAATCCAATTCACAGTTGCCTGGTTATTCAGAAATCAGAGCTAACCTCCTTTGGAGTTAACATCTGACATTAATACAGAGACAATATCATTGGATGGTGATAGACGAATAAGGATTTAAACTCTAATTGCAGTTACATTGGGGTTCTCATAGCCTGCCGGATAAACCTCGTCGGTCACAAGTCCGACCAGATCATTTATCCCAGCATCAATGAGTTCATAACAGCAAATTAACTAATGCATTAATGGTATAAATACTTACAAGCTTATAGCTAACATCACCACCATTTGAACTATATTTTGTTGTAGCGGAATTTTGAGTTGAATGATTTATTATTTAAATTATAATGCCAAATTATAATTAATAATAATAATAAGCATATTCAACCATCTTCTGGCATAACATTTACTGGCGTGCCCGGGTGGGCTAGTCTACTTATTTGGCGTTCCTTTAGACTAAACTGAATAACCAGCAACTTATGAATTTAATGAACACAATCTACATTCCAGCATTTTGACTGCTCACCTTGCCAAAAGGGCTATTCAGTCATAATTGATTAAGGAAATACTCCTACTAAATATGTACGTGTTTGTGGTGGTTTGAGGTTGTTAACCTGAGGTTTGAATATTGATTTCTAAACCTGGAGTTAGTTAGACTGAACTGACTAGAACGTACAGCGCCTCCAGCGCCTGCTACTGATCAGTCATCTCCTGTGTCGTGTTCTGCTTTGAAAAGAGAGACCTTGCCTCCATCTGGTGGACGTTGTGTGTAATTGCATCATAATTGTTTTGATGAAGGAAACGATTCCCCATCGGCTGGACATTGTGTGTAATTACAGCCCAGTCTTCCCATAAGTGAAGGGCACCCTGCCTCCATCTGGTGGCCAGGATAGGTAGTTGCAGTCACGGTTGAAAATTCAGGTGAAAGCACTCGGCTTCCCTGAATGGATATTTGAATGTCAGTTTCTTAAAACTTTCTTTATGGTTACTCCTTTTAATAATTTTTGTCAACTTATTATAATTTTTTTTATTCCTTTGAATTTTTTTTATAAACTTTTAATTTTTTGTTAAATTATTTTTCTTTCTTTTCCCCCTTCTGCTCATCATAAGTGGTCAAAGTTGATCTGTGATTTTGAAACTAAGGTTGCAATTTAGCGGTTTTTAACTGTCATTCTTTGCCACCTCTGAAGTTCCAAACACTTTGCTATTTTCCACACATGTGTAGAGCACCTGTTCTTAAATAACTTGCATCACAAACAAAACCACAGCTTTATCACTTAATTACTGGCTGAAAGGTTAGTGGTCCATGTCACTCACAGTTAATATTCTCAAAGTTAAACAAGCATATTAACCGTTCCTAAACATAGGAGTTGTAAGTCGCAGGGTTGATTTTCCCCTGCGCAGCCTAATTAAACGTACGTATTTGACCACACTTCCTGCAGTAAAGTGTCAGTCGTAGTGCGAGTTGCTGTTGACAGTAAAGTGAAGCCACTTAACAGTTGTTGTTAGCAGTTGTTGTTTAGCGCTGAGCTAAACTAAAGTGTATGCGTTGTTGCCTAGTGCTAAGCTAGAATACAGCGTTGTTGTTTGTTGTCTGTTATTTAGCGCTAAGCTAAACTACAGTGTTATTTGATTGTTGTTGTTGTGTAGTGCTGAGCCACAGTTGTTGTGCTGCTGTCCATAGCTGACAAAGAATGGATAGTAAAGGTTCTTCAGTCAAAGGAGCTGAAGGTCCACAATCCTCCATTGGAATGGAGGCTCAGGGTGTCATTAGCTCACTGCTTAAAATGACACCGGAGGACCAAGACCGCTTGAATCAGTTTAACATAGAGGACTGTGAGAGAAAAATTCAGGAATTGGTGGAGGAGGTCCAAAGCAAGCCAAAGGATAGATTGGTAGCAGATGTTTTGGGTGAATTATCTGCGTTATACCACCGAAGGTTAGTGCTAGAGACTGAGAGGCGTGTCTCAGCTGAGGAAAGAATCAAAGAGCTAGAACAGAGAAGTGTTCAGGGCAGCTGTCATCTCACAGAGGAGCGAGAGGAGGATCTCATTAGCTTGCAGCCAGAAGGATCTGAGGGAAAACATGGGGATCACACCTGGAGGACATTGGATGAACTGGGCCCTCAGACACCTTCTGAGCAAGGGGTAAGCGAAGGTCAGGACAGATATAGCAGTGTGATACGGAAAGAAATGCCTAAACAACTTACGGTGGCAATCAGGACTGATGCACATGATGCAAATCATGGGAAAACACCTGCTTCCCACCTGACCCCTGACACTGTCTGCTATGATCCTTTCCCCCCACCAGGGCGACGGGAGCACCGTTCCTGGGACACAGGTAAACCCCACTCCTCTGAACTGCGTCCACGGACAAGAGTTCATGACAGGGAGGGTCCCCCGGCGTCCCACGAACGGCCGCCGATGCCAGGTGGGTGGTCAGAACCAGAGCCCCCCTGCTATCGTGGTTACCACAGGCAGGAGTCGTCAGGAGAGGACTCAGATGGACCAGCCCCGATCCCTGAACAGGGACTGCGGATGCGTCAGCTTGAGTCCCTGGCCCGAGACATAGAGCGTTTTGATCCTAGCAATACAGAATCCACCATTGATGACTATCTCAGAGAGGTAGAGCGCTGTCTGCTAGACTTATATAGCCCCTCGGCTCGAGAAAAATTGAAGCTTATCTGGAAAACCACGTCCAGAAGTGTCCATGTTTTCATAGAAAGCCTCCCTCCAGCTACACGTGACCGTTACTCAGCTCTTTGTCAGGCTTTAAGAGAAGAATATTCTGTGTTCACAGACCCAGCTTCTGCGACTCTTGGAGCTTTTGCAATTCAGCAAAAGAGAACTGAAGCGCCCAAGGAGTATTACCGCCGTTTACGGGCTGCTTACTTTCAGGGACGAAATGCTCCCGGCTTGGAGGAAGACCACACTTTCAAATCTTTGTTCCTCCATAATCTTCATGAAAGCGTGCGTTATGAGGTTACCATGCATTGTAGAACCAAGAGACTTACCATGCAGGAAATCAGGAAATACGCGCAGGTTGCATGGGAAACACGTGTCCGGCCCAACAAAGGAGCCGACAGTGATAAAAAGGTTCTACAGATTCAGATCGAACCAGAAAAGAGGTTAGGTCTGGAGGGACATGCGATGCCTCCCTCTAAACCTAAAACTAAATTTGGTTCCAAGAAGCAACATGGTTTTGAGTCGCAGCAGAAGAAAGCTTCTCATGATAGGAGAGGTCAGCATGACAGCATGGAAGGTGAGAGGTTTCAAAAATGGCACAGGCCGGATCCAGCCCGACACGGTAAGCAAACTGACAGGTTTGAAAAGCAGAAAGGCACACATGACAACAAAGGCTGGAACCTGCGCATGGAGGAGTCAATGAGAAAGGAGATGGAGGAGACTTTTCGCAGGTTGCTAGCCGACACAGTGCGTCAGATCGCGCCGCAGCCGTCCTCGCCACCATCCAATCCTGCCGACCCTCCTGGGAAACCAGGCCCAAAACCCACGTCAGCATGACTAGGCGTGGACCAGGCTCCCCCCTCTAACAGAGTTTATCTGATTAAGTGGGGGAACCAACCAAAAATTCACCAACAACCTTCCAAGATCCCATCAGCAGGTGATCAGAAAACCCCTTTTCTAAGGTTTTTAGGTGAACTAAACCATCGTGAAAACGCGCATCGCTTATACTGCTCGACAGTTATAGGAGGATGTGTCACAGCAAACGCTCTTTTAGACACAGGTTCCGAGATCAGTCTAATGTGCTCAGATTTGTTTGATGAGGTGACCAGAGCTATGGTGTCTCTTGGGAAACCGTTCCAGGTGGAGACCTGTAACGTGGGCATCACCAGCTACACTCAGGATCAGTCATGCATCACCAAACGGGCGTGGTTAGACATCACTTTCCGTGACATGACCCTGCTGCACCCCATCTACATATGTACTTTGGACACAGAACCTTTTCTTGTGGGTCAGGATCTGTTGAACAGGTTAGCTCCACTCATTGACTGCCATCATGGTCATCTTTGGGCCCAAGTGGGGACTCCCAAGCCTCTTACTTCTGGAAGTGGACCGTCCGTCCCTATCAACCAGGTGACCTGCTCAGAAGAGCCCAAAGAACTCTTAGCACCATTTCTGCCTTCAACAGAGCCGATTTCAAAATCCTCTGCCACACCACCGCTTCTCAGCGATCAGAGAACTTCTCTCTGCAGCCACACATCTTTCCTTTGCTCACTTAAACACTCTGGAGGTGAACCCTATAACCCCAGAGTGGCCGAAGGTGTGCACCTGGAAAGCACATTCATGCCAGACGTGCTGCTGGCTCTTTGGTCAGAGAAATCTGCGATCAGCAGAGATCTGTACAGCTCTCTGTGCCGTGAAAAGCCCCATCTGGCTGAAACAAAACACAGCCACTATTTGCTCTCAGCAGACTGGCCTCGCCGGCTTCTGAAAGCAACGGGGGTGTGCATACTTTATGCACAGATTGGCACAAGGCAGCTCTCTCATCCTTTCAGCATTGTGGAGAATTTACATCCTCCAGTGTTTGTTGGTGCTGATTTTCTGGTACGGCTAGGTGCACAGCTGGACACTTGCAATCAGGTCCTGTGGGCTCAGGCTCACGTGACCCCAAGTTCCTTCCTGGGCACCCCTGAAGTCATGCGATCAGGGCAAACAATCCCACAGGCTTGCCAGGTGGCTAGCGAAACAAACATGCTAATACCACCACAGACTGCAGGTGTACCTATTAGATTAGCCATCCTGAAAGGACAACAAATACAGAACACACAGGTTTTCTTCCAACCCCTTTCTTATTTCCAGGAATCCAACCTGGTCATCCGGGGCACACCCCTGCTTGAGCTGAACAACCGCTCAGCTTACCTTCTAGTGGAGAATCCAACCCACATGCCGATCCAAGTGGTGGCGAAGAAACCCCTTGGGGTGCTCATCGAAAGCTCTTTCCACGACTTTGAGCTGAGCATTCCCGTCATTGGAGACCTGCCTTTATCCTTGACCGGCAGACAGGACTCTCCGGACACCTTGTTTACTTTTCCTTCCAACATGATCCAAATCAGGCGACATGAAGCTCGGCCTGCTGGATCCATTTGTGGTGCTACGCTTGACGCTGAAGGAAACCTGTTGGGGTATGCGATAGAAACCAACCCAACAGAACCAGCACCAAATCAACCAGAGAACCGGGACTCATCCACTGAGCCCTGCCCTAGTTTCAAAACAGAAATTATGCAGCAGCTGGAACAAGCTGATGCACTGACCACTGAAACAGAGAGAACAGCACTTAAAGAGCTGCTCCATGAGTTTCAGCCCATTAAGCCCAAAGATTCAAACGAACTTGGGATCACATTGACACACGTCCATGACTCATCAGTAGGAGGACACGGAAGCTGCAAAGCTAATCTGAAAACTCTCCAACAGGTGGCGTCCCGGCCTTCAACGGCCCAGGACACCCAGGAGTATGTACAAGGCTGCTTAACCTGCTGCCAGTTACAACCCACACGACCGCTAGACTGAGCCCTGCTTCAGCGAAGGGGGGTTATATTTCCGTGGTCACACTTGCAGACTGACTGGATCGGTCCAGTCCCCAAATCGTCAAGAGATAACAAATATCTTTTGACAATAACAGGCAGCTTCACAGAATGGGTCAAATGTTTGCCGGCACCGAACGACACCGCCGTCACCACAGCAGCCCTGCTGCTAAATTGCGTTTTCAGCCGGTGGGGCCTTCCCCTGCCCATCGACTGGGACAGAGGAACGCATTTTACGTCAAACATCATGACCGCGCTTTTCGACATGTTGGGCGTGGAAGTTAAATTCCACATCCCCTCACACCCACAGTCATTGGGACAGGTGGAGCGAATGAACCGCACCGTGGTCAGTATGTTAAAGGAACATGCCAGCAGCCATGGCAGGGACTGGGACATAAAGCTTCCCTTGGTCCTAATGCTAATCCGCTCTACCTCACCATGCTCCACAGGGGTGACACTTTTCCAGACGATGACAGGGAGACAAATGACACTTCCTCTGAATCTCATCTACCAGCCCGAAGACGTCAGTGTGACAACCGTCTACACGGCACACCAGTGCGTCGCTGATTTAAAAGACCATCTCCAAACGACTTTCACGTGGGCTCAAAAGAACCTAGAGGCCAGCGTGCAAAGTCCGGAGCACAAATGGGTTCATGCGAACCAAATTAAACCGTCCACCAAACTCTCCTCACAGGGAACGGAGCCTAACTCCGCCCCCGCCGAAGAGAACAATGCATAGCATTAAACAGGACAAGTGCATGTTCAATCAGGACATTTTAAACGTGCACTAATAAAACAAATGTCCATACATAACTTCACGTCTATAAATTCACACTCAGCAATAACACCATGCATTCCTTTGGAAACGCTCACAGAAGTGGTAAAGAATGACATGATGTATACTCAGGTTGTTAGAGATTTAATGCAGGACCTCACTCGAGAGGTTAGCTCATCCGTAAATAGCCTTGCTGAAGGACGGATTCCTCCGTACTTGGTACCAGTAGATTTGGTTGAAAAGGTTCTCAAATCTGCCTCTAGTGAAACACTGCAACCACCACAAACACACCTGGCTTACAGCCTAGGTAGTGCAATTCCAATATTTGTAAATCCTGACAACTTGGAGATAGGATTTATGCTAAACCTTCCCATCATTGAAAGAGCTAACGTGTATAGGCTTAAATCAGTATTGAATGTCGGTTTTTGGCAAGGTGAGACCCACGTACACCTACAAACCCCCTCGATGCTAGCCTATCATGATGCCGACCCCAAACTTTATTTAGTCCCTAATTTGGATTTGTGTACCAAAACCAAGGACATCCACTGGGTATGTCCAAGCAATCCATTTTCTGTTCCTCACCTCAAGGTGCTGTAGTCCACATTGGAAACATGGTTCTGCATCACCTTGACGTTGACAAATATGACTCAGAGATTGAAATAATAGATGTCTTTAAGAGATACAATTTCAGCATTGATGTCGGCATTGAAAGACAGCTTTTACTTGCAGGCACCCAGCTGATTAAATTCAGTCTCACTCCATCAGAGTTGAGCTCGGTCCCTCTGCTTCGCTTCCCCAGAGCTACAGAGTCGACCGACACTCACATTATGACCATTATTGTGGTTCTTCTTGTATTTGGATGGACCATCACTACTGCGATGGCATATGCAGCATACAAGCAGATCAAACAGTTGCAAACCAGGATTGACACCCTCACCTTCGTCGCCCCCAGGTTCGTAACATCAGCTCCTCAAAGGCCACAAGCTGATTAGACTACGAACCGCTGTCTCTCTCCTTTCCCTTTTCCCTCTCTCCTTTCTTTGGTTCAAAGTTCAAACCTTATGACCAATGAATGTATCGACAATGGTGATTGTGAAGTTTGCATTTTCTTTTTTTTTTATTACCTTAATGTTGCCTTATTAGCCAATAGAAATTACTAGCTATAGCTTAGTCTGCCCAGGCTAGGTCACTGACCCAGGCACAATAAATGCTTTGTTTTTTTTTCCTTTCTCTTGGATGATGAACTGAACTGCATGAATCCCGAAGGACTACTAGAAAGACTATTAGGTTGTTCCACTCATGCACAGCGGATCTTCGTCACGCCAGAATGGACTTGGTTGTAGCTTTAAAGACTGTGACCAGCATCCCACTCTTCAAAGCTAAAGGGGGGTATGTTGTGCCATGTCAGGACGTGACAGACTGCATTTCCCATGATGCATGGTGGTCAAAATGGCCACCAACTCCCATCATGCAACGCGGCCCAAAATGGCCGGCGCCCTAGCAACCGATAACGTTGCTAGGGTAAAGTTGATAAAACTCGGTTGCACCTCGCAATCGATCTTCTTCCCTGGCGCCCTGCCAACCGAGAAGACACACACACAGCTGTTTCCGTTGGGGTAATCCCACGCCACGTGCTCGAGTTTCTCGCTGGACCGAGATTTTTTCGAAGCAAAACCATTCCCTGTGCAGACAGGAGGTCGACTCAAAAAGGTACCTTTAATTCCCTCTGATCAAATACTGGAAGCCGCCTTATCTCCCAGTGATCGAGAGAGGACGACGCGTTGTTTGGCCCAACAAGCGTCTAGGAGCCCAGAGAGAGAGAGAAAGACGAAGGAACTCTCTCAGTCTGGTCCCCGCTGCAGCCTGCGGACCCTGCGGTCGTCAAGACGCGTTCAGGACGTCGCGTGATCCGGAGCGCTCCGGACCGAAGCCGGGACTTTCACTCCGGACCACCTCAAAGTAACGGGGTTCTCCCCTTTTATTTCTGTCTCACCAACAGGGTGTTTAGAAGTGCCTGGGCAGACGTAGAAATTTGTAGGCTTAGGTTAATGCTTTTATTCCACGACGAAGTTGGAATTATTTTTGCTGAATATTTTCTTTGTATGTGCATGCATTTTACATTTGATTCTGCTGTGTTGATTTGTGATTCATCAATAACCCCGCCGTGGGTCACTGTTTCAGTTCGGTTCCATCTTCTTCCCTGCCTTCCCCCCTCTCTCTCTTTTCGCTTCTTCTTATCAGTTTAATCTCTTTGTCCGAGCTCATTCCGCGGTTTTGCTTTAAACTACCAGTTAGCCGCGCCCTCTCGAAGCGAGGCATTACCCCATCAGCGTAAGCGTGGTTACGTCATCAGAACCTCCCCTCACGCTTCACGTAAATTGATAGACCATACGTCATCGTAGCGGCCATCTTGGGAGGGTGTCGGATGACTGGGCTGTAGCTTAGCTGATAGCTTTGTAAGGCATCAAAGCGTCCGGTAGGACTCCCACAGCTGCTCTGTCTGTCAATGCTATGTCAAATGCCGATGTTCTGAATGTGGTTTAAACAACCGTGAGCTGAACTAAGAGTTGCAACCGCTCATTTTAATCCATTTGTTTTTCTTTCCTTTCGTTTTGTTTGTTTTGTTTATTCTTTTATCTCCATATATATTTTGCGTGTTAGTTAGTAGTGAGTAAGATTTCCAAAGTCGTTGAATCAGAGAATTACTGTAACAGGGAATTGCTTTTGGTTCAATAAAACACCACTGCGGAATAGACATTGTTTTGTGTTCAATCCAATTCACAGTTGCCTGGTTATTCAGAAATCAGAGCTAACCTCCTTTGGAGTTAACATCTGACATTAATACAGAGACAATATCATTGGATGGTGATAGACGAATAAGGATTTAAACTCTAATTGCAGTTACATTGGGGTTCTCATAGCCTGCCGGATAAACCTCGTCGGTCACAAGTCCGACCAGATCATTTATCCCAGCATCAATGAGTTCATAACAGCAAATTAACTAATGCATTAATGGTATAAATACTTACAAGCTTATAGCTAACATCACCACCATTTGAACTATATTTTGTTGTAGCGGAATTTTGAGTTGAATGATTTATTATTTAAATTATAATGCCAAATTATAATTAATAATAATAATAAGCATATTCAACCATCTTCTGGCATAACAATATGCATGTCATTAAACACTTTGATAAGGGCGGTCTCTGTACTGTGGTGAGGAAGCCAGACTGGAAAACGTCAAAGCGGCTGGTCGTTGTTAAGAAGGTGTTTAATTGTTGAAACTCAGCTTTTTCAATAATCTTACTGATAAAGGGGAGGTTTGAGATGGGTCTGTAGTTCTGGAGTAGTAGTTTGTCTAAATTGTTCTTTTTCAGCAGTGGTTTGATAATTGCTGTTTTTAGGGACTGGGGGAAAACACCTGACAGAAGGGACGTGTTTATTATCTGAGTCAACTCAGACGCTATGCCAGGTAAAACTTTCTTAAAGAAAGCTGTGGGGAGAACATCAAGGCAGCAGGAGGAGGAACTTAGCTGCTGAATGATCTGCTTTAAGCTTTTGTGGTTTATTTGGCTGAATTGGGACATTTTGTCAGGATAGGTTCCTGCTGGATATAGCTTTGGTTCTGGAGTTGGTATGGATGTACAAACTGATCCTCTGATCTTTAGGATTTTCTCAGTGAAGAAGTTAGCAAATTCATTGCAGGCCCTGGTGGAGTGGAGTTCAGAAGTCACGGACACAGGAGGATTTGTTAACCTGTCGACTGTGGCAAATAAGACACGAGCATTATTAATGTTTCTCTTAATGATCTCAGAGAAGAAAGATTCACTTGCATTTTTCAATTGTAAGTTATATCTGTAAAGTCTCTCTTTATAGATGTCATAGTGAACCTGGAGTCTCGTCTTTCTCCACCTGCGTTCAGCTTTTCGACATTCCCTTTTTTCACCTCTAACTGCTGGAGCATTTCTCCAAGGATATTTTTTCTTCCCGGAAAAAACTTTCACTTTAACTGGAGCAATGCAGTCAATGATGTCTGAGACTTTAGAATGAAAGTTATCTACTAGTTCATCTACTGACTTGCAGCCCAAGGTTGAAGTATCAGAGTAATCTTCAATAAAAGTTTCCGTGGCATTGTCCTTAATGGTGCGTTTTCTTACGATGTCCTTTTGGCTAAATGAGTCACTTGAAATTATGCTTTCAAAGGTTACAGAAAAGTTATCAAATAGGGCAACATCAGTTACATTGACCTTAGAAATCTTTAGACGTTTAGTGATGATCAAGTCTAAAATATGTCCCTGTTTGTGTAATGATGAAAACTGTGTATAAATGAGTTTCACTTTTACAATGTACTTACTTAAATTAATGAACATATTTGATTATTTTCTGTTACTGAATTGTGCAAGTATATTACAGCATTTTTGTGTTTTCTACTTTTCCTAAAATTGACATTCTGTTTGGCAAGGATTTTCTCTCCTTG
This sequence comes from Fundulus diaphanus, assembly GCA_037039145.1. Taxonomy (NCBI): domain Eukaryota; kingdom Metazoa; phylum Chordata; class Actinopteri; order Cyprinodontiformes; family Fundulidae; genus Fundulus; species Fundulus diaphanus. Next base: position 56,292,602 of record CM073125.1, on the reverse strand, counting down.
AACAAGTGTAAGTAATCGCTGTGGTTGACAGGTTATCTGTCCAAGGTGTACCTTGTTTCTCGCCCAAAGCGAATTTGAGACGTGCACCAGTCCCCCCGCTACCCTGTTAAAGGTACATAGCCACATCATATGCTTAAAAAAAATTGATCATGATAAAATAAGGTTCTATACACCAACCCTCCATCCTGATAAAGTTTTGACGGTCCTTTTTGTGGATAGGTATAGCTCCAGCACTGGCCGCAAGTAGCAGATATAAACAGACATGGTGCCATCTAGCGACAGTAACGCAGAACTTTCATAATGCCTGTTTGCTTAATTTATAAATCAAAATTAAATAATGTCTAACCCTCTGCAATCCCTCGCAGTAAAGCAGCAGCTCGGTGTAATCGAAGCTCAATGATCTACAGCAACTTTAAGAGCCTCGTATCAGAACATTTACTCACGTCAATCCAGGCATGGACTGGTAATCGGGCGTACCGGACATTTTCCCGGTGGGCCGACGTGCTGTTTGGGCCGGCAGACCCGACATGCATATTAATAATATGTATTATTATTATTATTATTATTTTATATATCGACCTCGTTATATTTGCATAATGCATGAAGAAAAATATCAGCAGCGCAAGAGTCTGTTCCGATCATCCGGCCCTTACCACAGGCTACTGCAGCCCATTGGTTATCATCCCTGACAGTCTAAAGGGCTAGGCCAATCATAAAGCAGAAAAACACCTTCACGCTCCATGTGGAACTTTGTGCAGCGGTGTTCACAGTAGTAATGGATAAGAAACGCAAGGGAGGCGCAGAGAAACTGCACGAAAAAAAGAAACGAGTTCTTCAAACGGATGCTGCGAAATGTGTCAAACTGACTGACATGTTCCCAACAGCAGGCCCTTCATCTGCTCCGGTGTCTGATGTAAAATATGGTGGTGGTGGTGGTTGTAGTCAGTGACGTGTGGTAGGGTTCATAGCTGGTGAGGCACTGACGTCATCAGAGTCAGATTTACAAATATATACACTCTACAGAGTAGACTCGTTGCAAAGTGCTGAAGGAGACTGATTGAGCCAAATAAATTCACCAAGATACATGGAAAAATATTGGTTCTTTGATGAAATTTTTTTTTTCATCAAACAGTTTATGAGTTATGATGGATTTCTGCATTTTTAACACATTCTAAAACTATAACCCACATTACGCACATTTTATCACAAAAACAAAACATGAATAAGTATCGCTGTCTTACCTCTACTTATAATTTAAGTCCCTGTGGCGCTCTTTCTGAACAAAAATATCATCATTTTCCGGTAAAAGTTCTCTTTATCTTCTTCAGTTTTAAAAGTCTCTCAGTCTCAATGAAGCTCACTGCCAGGGAGGAAAGCCTTCCCTGATCAGTCCTGTTCCGGCTGGATGTTTAGAGTCTTTTTAGTGCTTTACTTGTTTAGCAAAACTCGCTAATAAAACATCCATAACTTGCTGTGACTCTACTATTTGGGGATCACGAGCGGTGCCTCTTGAGCGCCCCCTGCCCAGAGGCCAAGGAACTGCCGGCCTCACCTACAACCAGTTCTTTGCTGTTTATGATCGGCCAGCACCACGAAGACATGTTATCTGCACACAGTTTGATGACCAAAACACAATTCGTAATCCACATATATTAAATTGTGGAAAATCAGTTCATAACTGTTTGAACAATTGAATTTATGATCTAGAGACAGGAAGATGCATTCACAGAATGGAAGTCAGCGCAGTTAACATGGGATTGCGCAATCCCAGGGGAGGCCAAGATCGCTGCGGCCTCACCGGCTTCGCTATCAAGCGCCACCAAGGATTTACATGAAAAATAGCGAAAAGTCTGCGATTTTAAAGAAAATATGATCAAAAATAAGGAAATTAGATAAATAAAATACTTATTACAAATGACTGAGTAAATCAAAATTTATATTATGTTATTATATATTTTCTTTCTTTCCATGATGACAAGTGAGGCCTTTCTCTGGTTCATTTTGTCATTGGCATCCTTTTTTACACAGTGAGTGCACATTAGTCCAATGTTACCCTACAGTATCTGGAAGACTGAATAGATCTGATGAGCCATGGACCGCGGAACGCATTTCAAATTGGTCGGGCGCATGCGCGAAAAACCCGGAAGACAAACGCGGCCGAGCGGGGGGGGGGGGGGGGGGAGATAAACGCGGCCGGGTGGGGGGGTTGTTTGCGGCGGGTAGAGACACGCTTTTCGCGGAGATGGGGTGAAGAGACAAGCGCGGGGGAGGACTTGATCATCAAAAGTAGGTAGGGCCGCGGCCCTACCGGTTCCGCGGTCCTTGTGATGAGCAACTTACAATAACTTCTTATGATGATGTAACGTGATAATATGTGTGATTGACCGTGACACCTCTCTTTCTCTCTCTCTGATCTCAGAATTGTTGCTGTGGTGGAGTTTACATTTTACAGTGTTAATAAATTAAGATTTTGGAAGTATTTTAAGTGTCCACTCTCACTAATTTCTATTAACCTGGCCTCAAGGTATTGCACAGTTGGTATTGCACAGTTGGTATACACATTCAGTACACAAAAGAAATGTGGTGGGCCAGTCTAATCCAAAATGCCAGGGCCGATTTTTTGTCCCAGTCCACCCCTGCGTCAATCTACCCTACGGTCACTGAGGAATCGGTAGGTTTATCGTCTGTTTCGGTGAACACCAAAGTTTATACTGCATTCCCAGGGACATTCCAGTCTTCTCCCTCTTCAAATCATATTTTTTTGTCTTTTCTTCACTAGATCTTGGATTTTTCTTCATTGTTTTGCCTGGAGATGCTAATAGCCGTTAGCCGCTTCCTTGTTTTGACCCCTGCTTTGTTTGCACAGTATGTACTTCTGTTAAAATCATAAATAAACACAATAGGCTTTATTTACCAACAAACTGAGCAAAACCAAAGCATAAAACACCAAAATAACAACTAATATGCCAGCAGGACATAATAATCTTTCATCAAACCTTTGTATGCAACCAGAGGGAGCTACTGACGTGCAAATAAAAAAGTCAAATAACGTGGCTATGCACCTTTAAAGCAAGTGGATGCACTGAAGAAGTTCCGAAACATATACTGAGAAAGCTGTGTAATATCTGGAATCACAGAACTATTGTGGCAGCCCCAAACATTTCCTGCATTAGGAATTTGAGCACATAAGAGGAAAATTGATTATAAGGCTAATGCACAGAAAAGCGATGTGATCCGCAGAGCCTGAAACTTTATCTACATTCAATACAGACATAAATTAGGTTTACTGTAATTATTTCTGTACATCAATATTGAGCTTAATAAGTAGTTATCTCAAGGTGTCATCACAAGTTTTAAATACAAACAAGAAATGAAATATAGGTCTGCGCGGTGGAACAGTTGCTAGAACTGTTGTATTGCAGCAAGAAGGTCCTGGGTTTGAATCCTGAGGTCTCTCTGCATGAAGTGACTCTGCATGCATGGGTTCCCTTCTGGTACTCTGGCTTCCTGCTACACTCGAAATTCATAACTGTTAGGTTGATTGGTCTCTGTAGATTGCTCTTAGCTGTGTGTGCATGGTTATTTGTCCTGTGTGTCTCTGTGTTGCCCCCCCCCCCCCCCAAAAAATAAAAAACCTGCACAGACAAGCAGGTAGACACAATGGATGGATTGATGGACAAAAAAATAGACGAGACAAAGTGTAAAAAGTATTAATTGGAAATATAATGTGATATATAAGAAAAGTTCCTGTTTAAATTGCAATTTTGTTTTCTGGCTCCCTAAGAGTTCAGAAATTCAGTTAACATCCTCCAGCTGATTGCAAATCTGCGATCTGGTTTCCTTTCCCTATCTAAATATTAATAGTCTCCATTACATGAAAATTACTTTCATCTCCGTCTCACATGGAGGGATTAGATTTTAATCAAGGCATTAAATATGACTTTCTATTCCTGCAGATGGGGTAAGATGGCAGGCCGTCAATTAGTATCACGCTCTGTTTGTGGTCTCACAGAGAAGCCTGATAAAGTCTTTGTTGTCACTGAGATAAAGTTAGAGCATAAACACAACACAAATGAGGCAACATAATGATGCGACTCTGTCAACAATCAGTACGTCGATATAAATGGGAAAACGTCTTCATTTTTAAGCCAAACTTACTTGTGCTTTTCAGCTCACACAAGTAATAATTTTGACTGCTGACACCGTCAGCTCTGATCTCAATTACAGCTGTTACTCTGCGCCAATATTTACAAAATTAGGCTGAATTGGAATGCATTTGTTAAGTAAAACTCTGTGGGACACTTTGGTCCATAAATGTACGCAGTTTTATCATCTGAAAATGTACTGGTGGCAATTATGTTAAAAATGTACATTGCTCTTCTGCTTATCTTTAATTATTCTGTCCATTGATCCACCTCCTCTAACAGTGGGTGTAGTTCCAATTTGAGCAGATTTAGTTCAACTCCTGCCCACCACTAAAAGTAACAGAGTTATGATCTCTTTAGTATAAGCAGGGCCCACCAGGTTTACCGCCACCGGGACATGGTCAGCAGCTCCAAAGTGCTCACATGTGTTCTCAATAAAGCCTGATTAGCCTACATAGCTCCAACAGGTCTGTCTATCTGTCTGGAAGAGCATTTATTCCTTACCAGTGGCATGTGAGGTTAGTGTTCTGAAGATGGTTCTGCTAGAAAGCTTCATTTTTGTGCTCAGCACATATACTGCTGCAGCACAGCAGATCTTTAGCAGTAAGCATGGTTGCTACAAACCTCTGCCCAGAAAACCAAACTATGGAGAGAAGTAAGCTTTATACTTATAGTGTTTCTGTGTGTTCTCTTAAGATGATGTAATGACCACTAGGGAAGATGATTAAAATACTTGATAAATAAGATGCCTTGATTCTAAAACTTTTATATGTAGTGTAGCATCTAGAGTGGAAATCTAGTCCAGGCTTTTTGAATTGAGAAAGCTTCCTGGAGAGGAAGCGAAACGTCTTCAACTACGAAAAACAAGTCCAGTTGCTTTTTTGACTTTTTCTGGAATAAAAAGCTTATACTTTATCTGCTGTTATTTAACCAAGCTGTAGGAAATGAAGTGTTATTGTGGACCTCCTTGACCATAATGTGACCCGTTTTTACATAGAACTGCACCTCGTCCTCATGAACTCCTGAACCTTGCTCACCTGCCAAAGTCCTGGGACTGGAGGAATGTGAATGGCATCAACTATGCTAGTACAACCCGTAACCAACACATCCCCCAGTTCTGTGGCTCCTGCTGGGCGCATGGTAGCACCAGTGCTATGGCAGGTAAAAGCAGTCTGGCTTTGTTTAATTTGAACTGTATCGCAAATGGAGGCAAGCTAAAGCATTCAGGTATTTTATACTGGCTTTTAAATTTAACTTCCTGTAGATCGTATCAATATTAAGAGGGGAGGAGCGTGGCCGTCTGCTTATCTGTCAGTCCAACATGTAATCGACTGTGCTGACTCTGGTACCTGTCATGGAGGAGACCATGCAGGTGTGTGGGAGTACGCTCATAATTTTGGGATACCTGATGAGACTTGTAATAACTACCAGGCTGTTGACCAAGGTGAGAACTGGAGCATCATTACTTCTTATATATAAATAAGATCATTTTTTTTTTTTTTTTTTTTTTTTTTTTACGTGTGTGTGTATGTATATATATTTTTTTTTCCTCTAGAATGCAATCCATTCAATGCCTGTGGCACTTGTACAACCTTTGGGATGTGTAATACATTCCAGAATTACACACTGTGGAAAGTGGGTGACTTTGGAGCTGTGAGTGGGAGAGAAGATATGATGGCAGAAATCTATGCTGGAGGACCAATCAGGTTTAAGAGCAAGAGAACTCTTTTTGTCTTTATTTTTTTTAAAGATATTCATGTTGCCCTAACTGCACTCTTCCTTCAGTTGTGGAATCATGGCTACCCAAAAACTTGATGACTATACTGGAGGCTTATACTCTGAGTTTGTCAAGTCTCCTGCTATTAACCACATTGTGTCGGTAGCAGGCTGGGGTGTGGAAAATGGTACCGAATTTTGGATTGTTCGCAACTCTTGGGGAGAACCTTGGGTGAGTCAAGCACCTGCAGATTTTAAACCTGCACTATATTAAAGTTTGGGACATGGTTGAAAGGAAATTACTTTTCTTTCTCCTCTTCCAGGGTGAGAGAGGTTGGCTCAGAATAGTAACCAGCGCCTACAAAAGTGGAAGTGGAAGCCTGTACAACCTTGCTTTGGAGGAAGACTGTATATTTGGTGACATGATCATCCCCTTAACTTACCAATGACGGTTGAGGATCAGATGATGGCTAGAAATGTATGAGGCTTTAGAAACCTTGGTCTCTCGGTAACAATTTCCTGTTTGAAATAAACTGGGTTTTTAACTGTACCTAAAGGTCTCTAGATGAAAAATTATTACACTTGACTGGGTTGCACAATTTCAGTCTCCAAGACCAACCTTCTTGCATCATGGATACCTCTGTTCTCTAACACCTGAATCAAATGGTTGAATTCCTGCATGTTCAGCTCTGCAGCAGCCTGGTTAATGAAAGCTGTTGGAGGGGTGGGGCAACTGAAACTGCTGTGAGGGCTGGACTGGGCACCCCAGATCTCCTGCATCAACTTAATACATTTCAGTTTTGCCTCCATGGAAGTGATCTTGAATCAGCTCCAGGTAGAACTAAAATGTGTACTCCCAATGCCCACTTGATCATTGTCGTCAGTTCAATTGGTGAAAAATGTAAAGCCACTAATGCATGCTAAGAAACAGGCATGGAGCCCCTCTTACCGGGGGTAATTTGGACTGGCCAATTAACCAAAGTTGCACGCATGAATGTTGGGAATAAAGAACAGTCCTGGGTTCAAATACTTGACGTGTCAGAAATTACTTACTTACCAGAAATTGTAGTTTTACAACCAACAGTCAATGACTCAAAGGAAAATCAGGTTGAGTTACAAAACTGCAGACTTTTCTGACATCCATTTTCCCATCAATTATTTGAATTTCTAATATTGTGCAGTGACCATTTTATTGGTATGGAAGTTATTTTTGGATGTTGAATCTTACTCTTTAAAACCCCTCCTGTTAATTGGAACAACACTACATCTGAGACTAGGTGCTCTATGGAAGTATCCTGGCCTGGGGGGCTGGTGTCCTGCAACAACTGGACACGGCCCTGCCTCAATACGGATGTCCAGATCAAAAAGGGGCATCTACTGAGCTAAAGATGGAACATCTAAAGGTTGCAGGACACCAGCCCCTAAGGACTGGAATAACTTCAATTTTCAGTTTATAGCCTAAAAATGGGCAAATTGTCAAATTGGCTTCCAGTCTTCTTCACTTGGGTTTTAAGTTGTGCCTTCAGAAATATTTTGCTGTAGGTTGCTTTAAAGCCTATTTTGCCTCGGAGCTGGTGCAATGTCTAGTGAAAATGTTATTGCATCAAAACCTAACTTCAGACAACTGTAATTGGTGTGTCACTGGCAATACTGGAAATATCACATTAGCGGGATGGGGTCCATACATATTTGGCCAGTTTAAACAGCCTTGGAGGTATTCAAATTCATAAAACTAATCAGAAAAATCTCTTTGGCCATGATTGTGTGCACAATTAATTTGACTAAAGTTACAGCACTGTCAAGTTACAGACATTTATAGGTAAGCACTTGGTGGTGGTGGTGGGGTGGGTAGAAACTCTGGTGGCAGGTTATTGAAAATATCTCTGTAGTGCTGACTTAATGAGTCTGCAGAGATGTTGGCAGCCTTTTTCCCCTAACCCTGCACCTGTATAAGTCTTTGATGGTGGGAAGGTCAGTCCTGATCATCTCTATAGAAGTAATTGTTGCAGTTTGGACCTGTCCTGTTTTGTGGATTAAGCAAATCTTGCGGTGCCGGATGAACACAGGACAGACTGGATAAAAGTGTAGAAGATAACCAGCAGCTCTTGTGGAGGGTTGTACTTATTGAGTTTCCTCTTGAAGACCAGTCTTCTTTCAAACAGTGTCTGTGTAAAGACCATCTTGGGTCCTGAGAAAGGGTGGTTCTTGGGGACCGGAAGTGATCCACCGCAGAGAGCTGCTGAGGATGGTAAGGGGAGGGACTGTGGGGGGAAGTTCCCCGTAATCACCACAGTCTTGAGCGGATTGATCTCCAGGTGGTCCTGGCCCCACTAGTGGAGCAGCTGATCCATTTTCTGTGTATATGACGATCCGCCGCCATTCTGGATCAGACCGGTGAGTTTCTCAGGTCCAATGAGGTGCATTGTGGGGCCTGGCTGTCGGTTATGAATTATATAAAACAACTTCCTTCTCCAGGTCACAAGAACATTAAATCAAACCGGTCTTTAACAAAATTACTATTTAGGTACCCTAGTCTTGATTACACAGACTTGCCTCACTTATTAACTGTTTTATTGGTTTTAATTCTAACAGTCCTCTGGAGAAAGTCTGTTAAATCACCAACTATCTGTAATAGCAAGCACAACAGCATCATCCATGTTTATGTGCAATTATTGGAGCCCATTTCAATGCTCTATACTCAGATACTTAGTTCAGGGAACAAAGCAACAATAGCAAAAAAAAAGCACAAGCTGCAGTGCTTTGCTGCTGATATGGAAATGCTTTCCATTAACTCCAGTTTCCATTCAGCTTCTCCTGGGAGAACAAAGGATAATCAAACTCTACGCAGTACATGGCAAACCTCAACCCTTTAGAACTGCTCTGCATCCAAGGTGAGACATGCTGTGAAAAGAATAAAAAAAAGTGAAGCATAATTTTGTTGCCCAGAATTAAGTGATCAAGCCCCCACCCTCCAGCAATCTTTCACATAAAATCAAATTTGAGGTTTGATTAAATTTCCTGCTTGCTCTCTCATTTGCATAATCACAAGCAGAGCTCTAATGGTCAGGAATGAAAACACATGCTAATCTATGCGTCGAAAGCAAAAAGTCCTTTTCCAGTATAACAGAAAAAGGTCTGAAGAATATAGGTTGCAAATGCATAAGCCATTTCAAAGTGAGTGATTCAGCATGCATCTTCATCACTGCGATCGATATGACAAAATTGATTTTTCAGCTATTTTTGCAAACCCATTATGTTTCATTTTGGGGATCAATATTTTGTTCTGTAAACATGTAAATGAAGGAGCTGGATGATGCATGAAAAGGGTCTTTGTTTCTGTGCAGAGGCTTCAGATTATCTGCCTTAACAGATTTGGACGGCTTTTCCATAACTAAAGTATCCTTGAACAAAGCACTGAAATCATTTATCCACAGAATCACGATTCAAGGCCACTACAGGAGTCTACTTTAAAAAAAAAAGATAATTTACTTTACAACATAAGCAGCATAACAAATATGTCTCACACAACATTTGAGCCTGCATGAATTACATCTCGTGATTCCAAACATGCCCAAATGATGATTTTAAATCTTTAGTAGCTGAAGCTGCGTCAAGGCTATAAAAAAAAAATGATTTCTTGCCTTAATGAGTTTCATCATATTTTAAATAATTTATCACATCAAATAGGAATTGAGCAGTCTTTTCATCCCAAATCTGACAAATCAGCTTTTGTCACCAAAAATTAAAAAAAAGTTATTTTTTTTGCATATGTGAAAGACGAGCTCTAATAGATGCTGTAAATCAGAATTAAGCAAAAACGTCTATATGAACCTTTCTGCTTTAATGAAAACATTACGGATTTCATCACTAAAAATCCACATTTTGTTTCTTGGACTGCAGTAACTTTTCCTGTTAATTCACATTTTTTCTTTCAGGCAAAAAACGCTTACCAACAATCAGTCGGCGGGATTCCAAAATCAGTTTCCAACCACATCCATCCTGCTAGTCCTACTTTCCTGTCAAATTTACTTCTGCAGCCTCGAGGCGGCAACAGAATTAGCTTTAGTTAATGAAAGTGTATTAATTTCTCTTTGTCGCAAAAAATAAAGGACTAATGTGGCCATGAATATTTCAGTTACACTGCAGCAACACAGGAATCTGCTCTGACAATCTTTCCTGGCTTGCAGAAAAATAATTGCCGATTAAATGCATTATTAATGCTTCATGATAAAATTGATATTGTGCACAAGGGGGATGGAGTGAAATTCCAATGGGGAGTCAATACTATGTTGAACTAACTTGCTGAACGCTTGGAATAATGAGAAATTGCCTCCACACCACAGCAGCTCTGTGGCGGGAGCTTCTCTCTGCTGTTATCACTCTCTTGTGTAAGGTAGTGCATTCTTATTCCCTCTGTTAGAAATGGATGCGGTCCTTCCAAGTCAGTGAGTTCTTGCAGTCTCTCCCTGGAAGTTTTAATTAGAACACCAGTCACTCGTGCTATCGTTGTTTCAAGAGAGCCGCTTCAGCATTCCTCAGATGCCCACTTCATTACAGGATCAGAGGCCCACAGAGGGTCGACTGTTCAGGGTGGCTGCCTCATATGGCCTCCGTTTTTTACCCCAGAATTTAAAAACCGGTGCTCTACTAGAAACGGGTTATTAAAAATATTATGCCGTTTAACCAGGACATGTACGAATATAGGTTTAGATTCAAAAGACTTGTGGTAGGATCATGGTACTCATAACCCAACAAAAACTAGAGCAGCATTATATATATATATATATATATATATATATATATATATATATATATATATATATATATATATATATATATATATAGTCAAAAAGAAACGAAGCCAGTTTCGGTGGTTTGATGGAAATGTTTCAGTTTGTGGCCAGCAGCCTGAGAGGATTCAGACTTTTTCACTAGTTCTTAGCTCTGATGAAGCAGTTCTTGACAGACGGTTTAACAGGAATATGATGTGTGCCTGAAGACCAACAGGACATAAACAGAGAAAAACAACCATGAGTGTTCATTAACTTCTGATTCCTTTTGTTAATCATAGCAACTGAAGCTGTTTTATTAATGAAAGTTTCTGTTATTTAAAACGAATGTCATATTCTGTTTGCTTTTCTTCTTTTAGCTCCTGTTTTGTCGAAGTGTTAGGGCATGTGAACTTTCTTCTTAAGAGCGCAAACATCGTGGCTTGCATTCAGATAGACATTAGAATCCCACTTTGCTTCACCGCACTACTGCATGACTGGCGCCACAAACTGGGTTGGAAGTGCAAAGGTCATTTTGAATAATCAAAGTGAAAAAATTTGTTAATCTGTTCAAATTTCTTTGTTGGTTTCTTTTGCTACTATTTCTAAATTCACTGTGGGGTTGTAATTGAAATGTCTATATTCTGGACATATTTTGGATTTAAATAGAGAGAAACGTGTCTAGAAACAGTCAAAATAAGTAGAATGAAAATGTGTTGGTAGAAATAAAACATATATGTCCCTACTACCTTCTAAATTCAGCACATTAAGTCAGATTCATTCAATTTAAACTAACATTTCAGGTCTTATTCATTTATGGTTAAAGTCAGGAATTATTATCACTATTTGCTTAAAATCCAACTAATATGTACAAAGACCAAATATTTACAATAGCTCTTCCTGATGAACCCTATTACACCGTACAGTTCACATGAATGTGTTTTATATATTTTTTTAGATAAGCTTGTATTTGTACTTTGTTTCAAATGATGGCTCAGTCCATTCCTCAGGTCTACCCCACACACAGATGCTCACATGTTCATCTCTGTGGTACGAACACAACAGCTTTGAAAGTCAACTTCTTTTCTCAGAATAACCCCCCCCCCCCCCCCCCCCCCCCACCACCACCACCACCACCACCACCCTCGTCTCTGTCACAAAACATTGTCTGAATTTGACCTGGAAGTAATATTTTCTGTGCTTTAAACATGATTAGTGCTGTTTCACATGTAACCACATTCCAATATTTGAACATTTGAGACTTTAAAAAATGTGTTTATGTCCCTAAATCCCACATTCTGAACTATTCTACTATTCTTTTTGTAATCTGTACGACGGCAGTATGTTCCTTCTGTATGTGTTCCCCCCATCATTTCATACAAAACTTCACGTATGGTAAACCAATCCTGTCCACAGAATCAATGATGCTTTATGGGTATTTATATAGGTATTGAGCCTTTCCCATAGCCGTTATCCTCTTTGCCAGCTTGGTTCTTAATAACTGGATTTGGGGTTTCCAGCAGATTTTTGTGGTCCGGTATCAAACCCAGAAATGTTCAATTCAATTCAATTCAATTCAATTTTATTTATATAGCGCCGATTCATGAAACATGTCATCTCGAGGCACTTTACAAAGCAACTGAAGCCGTTTTATTAATGAAATGTTGTTTCATAAACTCTTCCTATCATCAACCAGAAGTTTTTGTTGGTGTTTTAAATTTATAATTGTTTTTTTAAGAAGTCATATTTGATTAATAATTAATTGGTTCCTTTTTGGAAAATGTATTATACTTGTAACACTGTAATGAATCAATTTTAACCAAGAAAGTAAGAAAAATATCCATTAAACTAAAGTGAAAACATGATTTCACTTTGCCTTGTATTAAACCCTCCTGACTCTATACTTTTTTTTACTGCAGTTACAGCTACTGGTCTTTTGGGGTATATGTTGACCGGTTTTGTAGTTCTAAACTCTAAAATGTCCACCCTTTCTTCTTTGAAAAATAACTCAAGCTCAGTCAGATTGACAGGAGAGACTTTGTGAATGTCAGTTTTTAAAGCTGGTCAAATATTCTCAATTTAAGTTAGGTTTAGATTTTGGATTGGGCATTCTCAAACATGAATATAGATTGATCAACATAAACTGGTTGTTAGAGGTCTGCCTGTATGTTTAGGTTCATTGTCCTTCTGGAAGATAATAATTCCTTTAATGTCCCTCAATGGGGAAATTTAGGTGTGATTGCGGCAAACACGCAATTATTAGTAAGAAATTATTAGAAAAGAAAAAAATAATACAAGGAAAGAAAAGTAAACTGTCTAATCTAAAGTTGGCTCTAAAGAAAACACCAAGAGTAGAATATAAGGGTAAATAAATTAATTTACAGTGAAACAGTACCAATGAGGTAGCTGTTAGTTTCACAAAGGTTGGTGAACCCTGCTCCAGCCTATATACCGATAATAGAGTATTTATATTTCCATACGTACCACTTCCATAACGTACAGGGTTTATACAAAGTGCACTATGAATCATAGTCCAGCAGCATCCTAGCTAAGGCGGTTAATGGTTGGATCCGAACCTGTGCAACAATTTATATGATTTAAACAGATATTGTGTTTGTTGGAAGCAGTAAAGATTATAGTCTGACTGCCGCTGGGTGTACTTCCGTCCCGCTCTTCTGCAGCTTTTAACAAGTTTTTTGTTCTTTTTTGTAACACTTTTTCCAGGATAGAGCTGTATTTAATTCCATCCATCTTCCCATCAACCCTGATAAACTTCCTGATAAAGTCCCTGCTTAAGAAATGAATCCCCACCGCATGATGCTGCCACCATCATGCTGTGTTTTCAGGGTGATGAGCAGTGTTAGTTTACAGCAACGCACACTGTAACAGTTTGCATGTGAGCCAAAAGGTTTGATTGTGTTTGCATCTGAACACAGCACCTTCTCCTAAACGCCAAACGGACTGAATTTATGTTGAGCTCTTCTCGTCACGCCGACCACTCAGAGCGCGTTGCAGTAGAGCCGGATTCAACCAGTCTCGCTCACAAACGCAACACACCACGTCTATACACCAATACTTGGGATTCAGTGCCTTGGCCAGGGGCACATTGACATGTGGCAGGAGGAAACTGAAATTAACCCACAACTGTCAGATTTCTAGAATACTCCCACTCTTCCCACAGAGCCGCAGTTGAACCTCTTGCTGTGTCCTCTGCATGGCTTGTAGCTAACGGCAAACACGACTTTCTTTCAACAATGCCTTTCTTATCGCTCTTTCAAAGGCTGGATTTATGGAGTGCATGACCATGATCAAGCGCCTTTTGGTTGATATATGTGAAAGACTGTTACAATAGTCCAGATGAGAGAAGATAAAAGTAGACGTAACAATCTGCAGTTCCTTTTTTCTGACAGCAACCTTCTTTGTATGGAAATGTATTTTTCAAATGATACAAACTGGTTCTGACAAGCTGCTTTGAGTGACGTTCAAGAGAACTTAAAAGGTCAGAAACAAAACCTAAAATATCTTACATTTGGTTTGAAGGCTGAGTTCAGAAGCCCAGTCTGTTGCCTGATCAAAGGAACCGTGCTCTCTGGTCTGATTGTCAGACATTCGCTCTTCTGAGTTCACTTAAAGGGAGTTAGTTTAGTTTCCAGATTCAGACAGTTTGAATAACTGAAAGGACCAGTCCAGTCTAAATGTCATCTGCATAAAAGAGATAGAAGACATAATGGAAAGTGTGTCCAAGTGTTTGTTCTCTACCAAACCTTTATGGTCTTCACAGAACCGCTGGATTTATGCTGAGAATAAATTACACCCAGGGAGCCTCTATTTACTTTAATGTCTTCTGTGGGTAATTATTTGTGCTGAATTTAATTTAGGGATGTTAGATTAAAGGGGCTGAATACATACGAATGCCCCACTTTTCGGATGTTTATTTGTAAATAACCTCAGAAAACAAATATATTTGTCCTTCCACTCCACAGTTTGGTCAATAACAGAAACTCTCAATAAAGTACATCAAACTTTCAAGTTGAAATGTGACAAACTAAAAAAAAAAAAAAACACTTATCGGGTACAAATACTCTTTGAAATTTGTTTTATCCTCTAAATCAGTTTCTTTAATGCCATGCCTTTGATTAATTCTAACATGGCCACAACAATCCCAACTCAACACTTGCCTTAAGGAAACATTTATGATGCTAATCAGTCAAAAGCAATTTTCAAAAACAAATCACCTGTTTAGAAACAAAATAGATTTTGAAGAGTGAGTGAAACAGGAATTAGACTTAAACACTGTTGATTCTCTTTTCGGATTATCAAAACCAAATAGGATTTTTCATAACGGTAGCGGTTATCAGGAGCTGTTTCTAAGCAACGCACCACAAACCATGTTTGTTTAACATGTTTACCGTCCATCTCTAAAATCTATACTGAATCCTCTATGATTAGAGAAGAAACGGCACTTTCCAAATTTGACTTTGGAAAGTGCCTTGGGATGACATGTTTCATGAATTGCAGCTATATAAATAAAACTGAATTGAATTTAATTGAATTGAAAATCCATTAGCTGTAAAGAAATGTTTGACGCTAACTTTTGTGTTTGTCCATCTTTTCACTTTTCATTGTGAAAGTGGCCACGACTGCCACAGTGGAACCATGTTGTTGACATCTGCTCATAAAACCAGTGACTTTTATTTCCCACTCAGGGGCCTTTATAGTTGCATCCTCTGCCTTTTATTTTTTCTTTCTGAAACGTCATCATCTCAACAGTTTGACATGGACACAGTGGTTAGTCAGGGGTCTTTTGGTTCATATTAACTGACCTGCAGCTGCATGATGCTGCCCCCTGTTGAAAAATTCATCTTTGTGTAACGATTGAAACTTTGTGTTTTAGTGCTTTTATTTATTTATTGCACAATTACATAAAACGGTTATCAAATAATTAATGGCATAAGTCAATACTTCACATATTTTTGTAAGCTGAACTGAAAAAGAAAATAAACATTTGGAAAGAAGGAACTTTGATCCGTGGGGGCGCTTCTGTTTTTGCACACTGCCTCGGAAAATGGCTTCTGTGACAAACAAAATGCATTTTCTTTGGCACACCATGGGTTCAGATGTTGTAGTTGGCCTCGATGGTATTTACCCGCAATGATTACCAATATTGATTAAGAGATCATGTGAAACTTTAATGTTTCTGTTGCAAGTATGATATCGGTCTCTTTTTGAAACTCTATGATTAATTCCATAATGACTTTCTGAGCAAAAAACGATTTTCTGCCCATTTTTTTTTCTAAATCATTAAACATTAAAACTATTTTCCTCTAAAAGTAAACGAGTTTCTAAACGCGAGGATGGTGATTGATGTCCCAGTGGAACTTGCCTGCAGGAAAACAAATCTGTCTAAATGTGTCTTTGAAGAAAAGGAGCTGCTTTGCCCCCCTCTGATCAGAAACTTGGGTTTGGTGTGAGAGCGCCCCGCCCTCCTGCTCCATATAACCAGAAAGCCAGTTTGCAGGACGCTCAAACAAAACAGGAACACTGGAGACCGCATCGTTGTACATGAAGTATTGCTGGGGGTGAACTCTGGCTACTCTGACCCAACGGATTACACTGGCTGTTTCATCCATTGACGGCAAGCAGACAACAAGTGACCATGGATTTTCTCAATCACAACTATTTGAATGCGCGCAACCCCTATGATTATACCTTCAATTTCTGGAACGACTATCTCGGACTCACGACATTGGTTACGAAGAATAACAAGCTCAACATGCCCCAGAATCCGAACTCCATCACCGAGTCCCTGAAAGCGACTCTGGGTTTGGACGATTCCCCGCCGTGTCCGTGCGTAATCGCGGGCGGCACCGGAGAGAGCGGGCAGCTGGACTGCTGCTGCCCGTCCGTGAGCCCCCCGCCGCCCTCCATCCTGGAGCTGAAGGAGCGCTTCTCCATCCTGAGCCCGTTCCATAACCAGCTGCCGGAGCGGGAGGTGGGCTTCGGGGGAAGTTTCGCTGGGTTCGACCTCTTTGGTGTGGAGAGGAAGATGCGCAAACCCGCATCCAGGGGCAAACAGGAGCCCAAAATCTGCGTGTTCTGCCGAAATAACGGAGCGCCGGAGGAGGTGTTCGGCTCCCACGTCCTGAAAACTCATGACGGCAGGGTTGTGTGTCCGATTCTGAGGGCTTACACCTGCCCGCTCTGCAGCGCCAACGGGGACAATGCCCACACGATAAAATACTGTCCACTGTCAAAGGACCAGCCATCCCAGCGCCCATTAAAGGGGGGGAGGGCTGTGGGCGGTAAGAGGATGAAAATATTCTAAGCAGACGAATCTATAAAGTAAATTGAATTGCACTGAACAATTTCCAGATGACTGTTTTGATTTCGGGTTTAGCCTTTATTACTGTTTCATAAGCATACTGACTCTTTTCTTTGTTCCATCTATCAGATTGCTTCTATTTTTATAGTTCTTTTATCCACATAGAATAATTTCTGCGTTATATGTTGGATTTACTTTTCTCTCTAGTTTTTAGTCATTTTGAGTGTGTGCATACAAAAACACATATGTATCAGTAATCTAATATTCTTGAAAGTATTTTTTGGTCACATAAGAACATACACTGACATTTTGGTAAAGGTGATGAATGTCATAACCAGTTTCTACCAAGTATTTTTGTACGGCGAGCTAAAAGCCCGCTGCAATCTTCTTTCACGTCTTAGAGAAACCAAAGTTATGTTTGCCATTAAAGAAGCCGAAGAATGTGTTGGTAATGTTTATGTGTGGGTCTGACTGAAGGAGGAGGTCTTTGAACTCCTCTGCCTGCCTGAAAGGGAAGAAGGAGAGAGAAAAAAAAAAACACCACATGTTTTCCAACTTGCTCTAAAAGTTGTTGCTCATTCTGGGAGGAAGGAACTAAAAACAGACAATGTGGCTTCTGTTTTAGCTCCAGTTCACTGGGGAACCAACAACTCTGTGTGATGAAAGACCTATTTCAGCTCATACCTGATCAGATATGAAATTATTCTACATTTTTTTGTGTTTACATTCCCAAATGAGAGTGACACACTGGATTTGAATTTCTCTGTAAGGTGTATGTTGTTATTTTATTGTTTTATTTTTATGTTTTTGGATTTTCTTTTCTCCCCCTGACAATTTGTTCAGCTGAGAGTCTCGTGGCCAGGTCTGCTCTGTCATAGAAAGCAGTGAGCCCTTAACACCTGAAAAAAAAATCAGAGCAAATGAATGTCAGTAAACAATATTCCAATTTTTCCTTTTCTGAAGAATCCCAAAAAAAAAGATGCAAAAATGTCCTGAATGTACGATTAAAAGTGTCACTTGTGGGACTGCACAGTTCTGAAAGTTTTGTTTACCAAAGGTTAACAACTGCATTAAAGAGAAAAATACAACAAATTTGCTGTACAGTCAATAAAAAAATGATGTTTATTCAGTATTTTAACATGACAAGTGACTTCAGAGGGTGCTACCTCAACGGGATTTTGTACTTACATGTAAAAAAACTCAATAGCAGTTTATTGATATAGTGCTGCCATTTATAATAAGGGTTTTTGATAGTATTTTTGATCTTTGTATAACATAATTGTATTTTCATTTTGCTGCATTTAACACAATGGAAGTGAGTTTCCAAAAAGCTATAATGAGCATTGCTTCACCAAAAGGTGATAGTTTGTAAATAATGAATATGCCCATACTTTTGAAAGATTAGCTGTCCAACGATACATTAAGAGCGTGTAAAAAGAGTGAAAACAATGCTGACAATTGCCACTTTTAACAGAGGTTTTTGAATAAATGAGTAAGAGAAAAAGAAACACTGTTGAACCTTGTTATTTATATTTGACCATATTTTACTGTATGCTGCTGTGCAGAATAACATGAATTCACTAGAGAAATAAAAACATATCAAATATTTGAGCTATATGGCTGTGTCCTGTGGTTTACTTATCAGAGGAGTATATAAACAATTCTTTAAACAAGTCTCAGATTACTGTTGATTAATGAAAGCTGATGGAATCAAGCAGGATAGGTGACCTGTGAAGAAATGGCTCTGAGTCATGATGTGCCTTGTAAGTAAGGTGAATTTTAAAAATATGTTCCCGACGAGGACTCATAATAGAAATGTTTTAACCTTTGGTCCAATTCAAGCTGATCTGCTGCCCTGACATCTGAAAGATTTTCTCTGGGAGGACAAACACAGTGCCACAGTTGTTCCCTGTTGTTCCGGGAGGTCGGCCCACGCAGGAATGTCTTGGCTTGTGTCTCTGGTTCAGAGGGATCATGTTTGTGCTGAAGTGGATTGAATAGCTGGCCCTCCTGGCCTTCTCCGCCTGCCATCTGTGGAATGGCTGCTGCAGATGCATTATGGGGCTGAAAGGCAGGTAGGAAGCTTTGCTAACGCTTCTTGTTTTCTGTGAAAAACACAGATCTGTGCTGAAGCAGTGCAGCTGCTGCTGCTTGTAACGTACAGACGCAGCTTTAATCACTGCAAATGTTCCATAATTTCAGTAAATAATGAATGGAGAAACGCTATGATTGGTTTATGAATAGCTTTACTGTCTCCATTCTCTTCAACTAAACCCTTATAATTGCTTTTGATCCTGGTTTGCATATATTAGAACCGCCCCTCCCCTTTTCTTCTGCCTTCATGCGTCTCTCCAGCTGAGGCTGGCATTAAAAATGGATGACTACTAAGTGCAACAGGAATTTGTCTCTGTGAGATCAGTGGTGAAAAAGCCTTGCAGGCTAGCATTTCAGGCAGACACAGTCAGCAAACAGGTCGTATTCCCACTACGCCATGACTTCCATTAGCCTCTCTGCAGATAGGTCTGTATAATCCAGTTAGCTGCACCATTTAT
Source organism: Fundulus diaphanus (assembly GCA_037039145.1). Classification (NCBI taxonomy): domain Eukaryota; kingdom Metazoa; phylum Chordata; class Actinopteri; order Cyprinodontiformes; family Fundulidae; genus Fundulus; species Fundulus diaphanus. Next base: position 56,273,098 of record CM073125.1, on the reverse strand, counting down.
GAGATATGTATCTTTTATGATCCTATAACATGTCTGCGCCAACTGGTTTTTATGTGGGACACAACGGGTGTTCTCAACAAATCTATCTCCAGAGTTTTGATGGGCACAGTAATAAAAGATGTAAAACAGCAGAAAATTAGATTTCAACTATAATCGGGTTTTTAATTACAAAACAGGTACGTTTTCATTAAAGGACAGGATGATTAGTCAGGTGTTGAACTGGAGTGTCTATCACTAAGACCAAAACCACTACATCCCCCTGGTACTTCATCAAGGTTTAGTTAGTGCTCAGCAGCATTGTTAAGTCATTTCTGCTTTGATTTATTGGACTCATTACCTCACTGTGCCTCTTATTATTTAGGCTACATACAATGTTCCTGTTTTAAAGTGCAACACTGCAAGGTACAAATGTAACATTATTCTATCAAAACCATTTTTGATAAACTGAGTGTTAAACTTATTTTAAGGGAAGTAATGTAAAAAGAAATGCATGTAGAAACAACACACTGGCTGCACATTGACTTAAATTAATGTTTTTTTCTAGGGCTCCTTTCTTCATTAATCTTTTTAGCATCACTTCTAGACTAGCTTACTGTGCAAAACCTAGTAAAACACTGTAACGTAAGAGTGTGCTCACAAAATCTAAATAATTATGAATTTTCACTGGTCCACGAAAAACAAAGTGAGCAATATAAGGCACAATCATAATCAAAACGATATTTTGTTTTACTGACTTTTGCCTTCAAACCAGCATCAGTTGTTAAAGGTGCACTTAAAAAAAGTTAGATATTTTTAAGCACTACAGTGCTAATGATCATCAGTTTCACCCATAGGCAACAAAAAAAAGTATTGTTTGAGAGTAAAATTGCTGTTTGGGAGACTTAAAACTGGGTAATGCTGATGCCAAGGTGAGGCTGTATCAGAATCAAAATCAGCTTTAGTGGTTGAGGAACCTGACTTCACTTTCCCACAGTCTCATACAAATATTTAATTCATAGCATGGTCATATACCAAATATGAGCACATATTTCCTCAGTTCTACCACTGCAGGACTGAGGAAAGCAATAAGACGCAAGATTTATATATTGCATTAACAAGGAGAGAGATATGAAAGCATAATTAAGGTTCAACATATGGGGTTTAGGTTCTTTTTAAGAAACACAAAAAGTGACAATAACAACCGAGGACAAAAGTGCTGGATACTTAAATTTAGTGCATAAAATTTATTTCTCCTTAGCCATCAATGGACAACTGGCAGAAAGCAGTGGCGCCAAGTACAACCATCTGTTGTCTGGAGAAGTTTCACCGGAAGTGGTCTTTATGAAAGACTCGCAGCCAAAAATCCCAACTTCCAATTGGGAAAAAAGGCCGGGCCACTCAACTATGCACAAAGAAAATAGCAAAAAATAAATAAAATGGGGTGGGGCAGAAAAATGGCATCTAGTACCCTTGATTGGCAAGTCTAAATTTTAAACATTTGATTATAGCAGTATGTAGTTTGTTCACCAAAAAGTAATAAAATGAGTGTCTGCAGTAACAGTGAAGAATGATGGAGGGTCCTTGGGGCTGCGGCTCTACTTATAGAGCAGCAGGATTGGATTCATGGTGGTCTGGGTTCTGCGAGTAACGGGCAGATACTTTTCCATCAGGCAATACTGTCAAGATGTCATTTCAAAAAGTCCAAATTTATACTGCAGCAGAACAACGACCCGAAGCACAAAGCCAGCTTCATTAAGAACTGACCTCAACATCATCAAGCCTGTCTTGGATTACATAAAAAAATTGTCCTCAGGTCTGTGTTTTTTTCTCCAAGAAATTTGGAGCAAACTGCAGGTTTTGCTCCTCTGGAAACTTTTTGTGGGTCTACAAAGAGGTGTTGATACTGTTTTAATGTGTAATGGTGGTCACACCAAACATTTCATTTCTTTTCTGTTCCTGCACTGGATTTTGTTGAAATAAGCCATAAACACAAAAATATTTTTAGTTTTCAGCATTTTTTTTCCTGACCTGTGTACAACCGTTGCACAGCACAGAAAATGTAGTCGGCAGAATGGATTTCCCTCTGAATGACTGTTAAAGAATTAAAATTCTATTTCAGTTTAATTTTAACTAAATGAATCTGACCTTTCTTCATAGCATCACTGTTCATCATAAAATAACCGTTATCAAATCTTTTGCTCCACATACACGATGTCTCTGTCTTTCTACATTGAACAGCAAAGCTGAGACATTTGAGCCCAATCTGCCAGAGTCTCCATGCAGGACAAAGCAAACGCTGAAACGACTCGCTTAAATGCAACAGTGGCCGGTTCGATTAGCATTAGTCCCCTCCGCTGACCCAAATCACAACAGGTTGGAAGGCTTATAATAAGAGACAAAGCTGCAGGATTCATGCATGGGCATCATCTATTCTCACATCCCATATGGATGCTCCTGTCGCCTAGCAACTCACTGCCATAAAATTGAACAACAGCTGAGCATGAAAGTCATTCCATAGATAAACAGGGTGCCATCTTTAGCCCTCAGCCAGGAGTGTCAGTGGTTATTTGGTGCAGCTTTCATTTTAAATAATAATAATAATAAAAAACTAGAAAATATTTTGGCATGGATGTACACAATGCCCCTTGTGGTGGTAAAAGGTTTTACAAAAACAAACAACAGCTACAATGTTATTTTATTTTTATCTTCTTGACTGTTATTCATGTCTACAGCCACTGATGTGGAAGGATTCACTATGACAACTGCAGTGTTAATGAACTCTGTCCACAGAGCGGCTGCACTGACCGTCTGGTGGACTCTGCAATAATAACTGTGTCCCTCTGAGGGCAGATTACTGCGTCGACGGTGTAATTGAAATTTCACAAAGGATTTATGTGAAATCAAAACCCTGAGCTATTTAAGCAAGCTGGACAGGTTATTACGTTCCCTGCACAGCATGATCATCTCATTTCTTGGTGGTTGTTTTACTGGTGCAGATGTACTGTCATTTGAAATAACCCTCAGATCAGCGTGAGGTTTGCTCAGCAGAAGAACATTAAATGATTTCAACACCAGGTCAGAGAGCACAGCGGGTTCTTTCCAGTCTCCGTTTCCTTAAAAATGCTTCAATCCTTAATGCTTAACCAACTGCCTTCAGCAAGCGTCGCTATGAACATTTTGACTTCTTCACTATTATCAGTGAGCAAAGAGAAACAAGGCAGCAGAGAACTTGCTTTGTGTTTCTATGGTTTCTTCCTGTCTTTGCCATGCAAACGAGGCTGGTATGTTAGCAGCTGCTCCCTCTGACTATCTACCTTGAAACACATTTTGTATGATCATATTTCCTTGTACTTTGTCAATTTCTTTAACAACGCTATTCTCAGCAGCATTATTACACAAACTTATCCAATATTTGTGCAATAATGGCCCCGGTGAGCTTTCTAAAAAAAAAAAAAAGCAAGTAATGTAGGCCTTAAAACTGACATTGGATTATGTTGGTTTATAAAAAATAAAAAAATAAAATTACTATCCACCATCGACGTAAACAACATCAGCTGTAAAAACCTAGACATCCTAAACTCATTCTGGGGGTTCCCAAGGTGGTCACAGGTCTTAATTTTGTATAAAAGCATTAATACCCCTTGAACCTTTATCAATGTTAACAGGTAAAAACCATAAATCACGTTCACTTCCCTCAGTTAAACGGCGTTATCTTTGATAAACTATAGCACAAAGCAATGTTTAGTTATAAAATGGTACAAAAATGCTTTTTTTCTAAACAAATACCTGAAAAGTGAAGAAAACAAAACCATTTTGCTGCAACTACAGCTGCAATTATGTTGGGATGTGACACGTTTTGGTCCATTTGTCTCTGCAGAGTAACTCATGCTCAGTCAGACTGGATGGAGACCATCAGTGAGCATCGATGTTGTTAAAGGTTTCAGTCAGTTTGAAGGCTGGACTTTGTCTAGGCCATTGTCACACATGAATGTACTCTAAACCCCTGTAACTCTGGCTGTGAGTTTGGAATTATTTTGTACTGGAAAGTGAATCTCCGCCCCAGAATCTAGTCTACTGCAGCCATTAACAGGTCTTCCTTCATGATTGCTCTGTCTTCAGCTCCATCCATCTTCTCACCAACACTCACCAAGGTAAATGGATAAGAATACTTTTGCACGGCACTGTACTCCCTCCAACGATTTCTGGGTCTGCCATGGCATCTCCTCTCACTGGGAACAGCCCAGAAAACCTCCAAAGTTAGTCGTTCATGATGTGCCCTTTGGAGATGAAGATTTGGGGAGTTCAGCAAGAAGCTCAATTCACCTACTTTTTATCAAGGTTCTTGTTTTTTTAGTGATGATCCGTATCTCATGACCAAAAGAAGAGGATTGGAATGCGTACGGACCCATACAGACCAATAAATCAAAAGCTTGACTTTTTGACTCAGCTCTTTTTCGCAACAGTTAGGAACTGTCAGGAATAGACAAGACACTCTCTGTACCACTCATAAAATTGTAAATAGACTTTTTTCAATTTAATTCAATTCAATTTTATTTATATAGTGCCAAGTTATGAAACATGTCATCTGAAGGCACTTTACAAAGTCAAATTCAATCAGATTATACAGATTGGGTCAGATTATACAGATTGGTCAAAAATGTCCTATATAAGGGAACTAGTTGATTGCATCAAAGTCCCAACAAGCAGCATTTACTCCTGAGAAACGTAGAGCCACAGGGAGAGTTGTCTGCATTGTAAATGGCTTTGCTGCAATCCCTCATACTGAGCAAGCATGAAGCGACAGTGGGAAGAAAAACTCCCCGTTAACGGGAAGGAAAACCTCCAGCAGAACCGGGATCAGTATGAACGGTCATCTGCCTCGACCGACTGGGTGTTACAGAAGACAGAGCAGAGACACAACAAGAGAGACAAACAAGCACAGAAGCAAACATTGATCCAGTAATCTGTTCTATATTAGATGATAATAGCGGGTGATCTGTCTTCCCTGGATGATGTCACAGCTAACAGAACGCCAGACCAGGTGTACCTACTATGAAGAAAAAAGAGAGAGAGCAAAAAGTTAAAAGCTGAAATGACAACAAGCAATGCAAAACTGGAGAATAGTAGAACTCAGTAGAGTGAGAGAAATAGACCCTGATGTCCTCCAGTAGCCTAAGCATATAGCAGCATAACTATAGAGGTAGCTCATGGTAACATGAGCCACTCTAACTATAAGCTTTGTCAAAAAGGAAAGTTTTAAGATTAGTCTTAAAAGTAGACACGGTGTCTGCCTCACGGGCCAGTTTGCATGGACTAGTTTTTCAGCATCACCCCTGGACAGAATGTTTCTAATTTTGGTGATATTCCGGAGGTGAAAAAAGGAAACTCTGGAAACCTGTTTAATATGGGATTTAAATGACGTCTTGGTCAAAAATAACACCAAGGTTTTTTACTTTATTACCAGAGGCCAAGTTAATGCCATCCAGATTAAGTGATTGATTAAGAAATTTATTTTTTTGAGGACTCTGGTCCAAAGATTACAACTTCTGTCTTGTCAGAATTTAAATGCAGGTAATTTTGTCATGATTTGGGTTTTTTTCTGGTTTATGTTTAAGGTATTTTGCCCTCCTTCCTTAGGTTCTCTGGTTGCTTTGAGTTTTGTCTTGTCTAGGTTCTTGTTTACTGTTAGTTTATCCTGTTTTAGTCTTAGCTTTATTTTCTGTTTTAGGTTTGTACTTCAGGGTTGTTTTGTTCTTTATTAGATCGTGTGTAGTTTGTTTCTGTCCACTTGTCTTGTCAGCTTTTTAGATTTGTCTGATCTGTTCTTGTTTTGAGCCTCAGCACTGATGTCTGGTCTAATTACTTATTCTGCACACCTGCCTAACTCCACCCCTGCTGCAATCACCTCTCACCGGTTTCACCTGCTTCCACCTCCATATAAACTGTTGAGACCAGACATCAGTGCCAGGTCGTCTTGTTGAGTGTAGGTGAGTTCTCCTCTTGCAAGTTCTGTTATGTTTTGCTTTTTGGATTTTGAACCACCTTGTCTCCAGAAATCTGTGCCATCCTGTTTTTGTCTGTTCCTGCCCTGCCTGCCCAACTGGACTGTTTGTTTCTCTGCCCTTTTTGGTTTTTGGATTTTGTTAATAAATATTCTTTTACCGAACCTCTGCTGGTCTAGTTGAATTCTGGGTCCTCTGCTCTGATTCATGACAAATTTAAAGTCATCCAGCTTTTGATGTCATCAAGACATGCCTGCAGTTGAAGTAATTGATTGGATTCATCAGGATTTATTGATAAATAGAGCTGAGTGTCATCAGCACAACAGTGGAAATTAATCCCATGCTGTCTGATAATTTTGCCAATCGGAAGCATATACTGTATATAGTAAATAGAATTGGTCCAAGGACTGAACCCTGTGGTACTCCACAAGTGACCCTAGAGTTTGAAGAAGATTTATTATAAACAAGAACAAACTGGAATCTGTCTGATAGATAAGATTTAAACCAGCCTAATGCTTTCCCCTTAATCCATACAGTATGCTCAAGTCTTTGTAGGATAATATTGTGATCAACTGTATCAAATTCAGCACTGAGATCTAACAGGACAAGTACAGACACAAGTCCATTATCTGAGGCCATGAGAATATCATTGGTGACCTTCACCAGAGCCGTTTCAGTGCTATGATGAGCTCTGAAGCCTGACTGAAACTCCTCAAGTAGGTCATTACTTTGTAAATGTTCACAAAGTTGATTAGCAACTACTTTCTCAAGAATTTTACATAAGAAAAGATTAGATATAGGTCTGTAGTTTACTAGCTCATCTTGATCAAGAGAAGGTTTCTTAAGTAAAGGTTTAATAACAGCTACTTTAAAAGCCTTTGGTACATATCCATTTACTAAGGATAGATTAATCATGTCTAAAATAGGACCATTGATCAAAGGGAATACCTCTTTAAACAACTTGGCTGGAATTGGGTCTAACATACAGGTAGAAGGTTTAGATGAAGCTAAAATTGAATTGCTCAGAAAGCTCTACTGCTTCTAAACAGTTCAGACACTGCGCAGGTTCTAAAGATTCCTCCAACGCTGCCTCAATTACTGAGGACGAGGTAATCCTGTTTGGGAGGATGCCAATTATTTTATTTTTAATGGAATCAATTTTATTTATGAAGAATCCCATAAAATCATTACTGCTAAGAGCTAAGGGAATGGATGGATCAATGGATCTGTGACTCTGAGTAAGTTTGGCAACTGTACTGAAGAGAAATCTAGGATTATTTTTATTCTCCTCAATTAATGATGAAAAATATGTTGCTCTAACTCTGCGAAGGGTCTTTTTATACAACAGTAGACTGTCTTTCCAGATTAGGTAGACCTAACTAATACAGTGCTTTTCTAGTCATGTTGACCAGTCAAAACACTTTTACACAATAAGTCCCATTTGCCCATTCACAAATACTCATATAGTCATGTGCCGAAATGCAGATTGGTTGGAAACAGAAGGTTTAGTGTCTTATAGCACTAAACCTTCCTTATAGGAAGGACATTTCAACATGCAGTGGGAGCTGGAATCAAACCAGTAACCTTTTGATTATCTGGCCAACATTTCTTCTCAGTGAGATCCAACATCTGCAGAATAAAGGATTTTCTCAACTTGAGGTAGAGGCTGCCCTTTGACCTAGACAGACCATTCATCTTTGTCCAGCTGGCAACGTCAGAACAGATGTCCTCCTGAATATAAGAACAAGAACATTCTTATCTATATTTTTTCCATCTTGCAGAAATCCACCAATATATCACTGACACTTAAACAAAAGAGAAAAATCTTAAAGTAGATATTCCTCATCATCTTGCACGTACTGCTGCGCTGTATCTTTAATAGATTTTGTTTCAAGGCTCTATTCTTCGGACACTTCTTTTTCTCCCTGTTTAAATGGTCTGCCAAAAGAATAAGATTTTTGCACTTAAAATAGGAACATCTCATCTCCATTATCTTATTTCAAATGCATTACATCTAATTGTCTTATTTTAGGGCTCAAAATACTCATTCCATTGGCAGAAAATCTTATTTATCTGCTCAAGTCAAGTACAAATACACTAATTTCAAAAAGAATATACCTACTTTTTCTTCCCCCTTTGTAGTAAACTATTTTAAGGAAATATGGGATTTCATTCTATTTTTTTGTTCTATTTTTTGGTTTTTTTATCTCTTAATGTTGTGCCAGCATACTTGTGCTGCACCCCTATGCAGCACAAGTATGCTGGCACAATGCTGGTTCCTAAATCCCAGGGGAAATTGAGGCCTAGTCCACACGTAGCAGGATATCTGGGAAAAACCAGACATTCTTATATGGTTCTTATATGGCTTATATGCCACACATAAACAGCGTTATACATCCCTTAAAACAAATTATCCTAAAAACTCTGGCCAAAGTGGAGATTTATAAACTTCGGTTTTGAGCCTGCGCATGTGCATGAAAAGATGGATATTAAAGTCCAGCGCATTACGTCATTGTCTGTGACGAATATTGCTGCGCTGCGTCATACATGTACGACCGTTTATACACTTGGCAATTCGGTGGATTTAAAAACGATTCCCAAACTACATTGTTTTGAGTTTAATTAACTTTATATTCTAATATGGTGATTAAAAGATGCTCAACTTCTTTATCTCTCCACTGGATCAAACCTCCAGGCACCATTTTGCATTCCTAACAGGAAGTCGTAGTTGTTTTGAAGGATTCTGATTAGCTGATGTAAGATTCAGTTTTGCGGTATACTGCCTGCTATGCATCTGGCGTATTTAAAAAAAGCACTCAGTGGCGTATTTCTGCAGATTGGTGTGTAAGGAAACTTTTCTAAAAAACCTCTCCTGTGTATGGTATTATGTTTTTTAAAACGGTGTAGGGGAGATATGTGATTTTTCAAACCCTTCTATGTGTGGACTAGGCCTGAGAGGTGATCGAACGTTTTCTGTTGTGGCCACAAAACTCTTGAACGATCAGCCTCTGTACATAAACAAAGCTTCCTCAGTTGAGGTTTTAAAATCTCACTTGAAAACAAACTTTTACTCTTTGGCTTTTACCATATTGTCAGTCTGATATTGATTGTACTTTTTTGTCTGATTTTATTGTGCTGTGTCAATATCTTTTTTGTGTTTTACTTGTGCAACACTTTGGTCAACCATGTCTTGTTTTTGATAAATATATATGGTATGGTGTAGGTTTTATCACACCTTGATGCTGTGTTGAAGCTCAACGCTCCAGTTGATTGAGGACGTTTGCTTGTTTGTACTGGTCAAGTATGACGTACTAAAATGCTTTACATTTGGTCCTATATTTGTGTTTCTACTCAACAAGGCTCAATATATGCCGATGCCTGCTGCAGGATTGATTACTGTTACGATGATAAGGCATGTTACGTCACTTGTGTTAATGTATGAGAAAAAAAACTACAGTGGATGACAATTTAGCTTCTTTAAGGAGGACCCCATCTCTCAGTAGAATCAAGAATCATAGATCTTTATAGAGCCTGGCCTCTCTTCCATACGGCTGAAGTTAGTCTGGAACTGCTCCCATAGAGGGCTTTTTCTGGGGCGGGGTTAACAGCCGCAAAGTAAACCAATCAGAGAAACTGCGGATGTGACGTAAAAAAGCCAAGTTCAGACTTCCGCTGTCAACATTTCACAATATAATTGACAATGGTGAGCAGCGGTCGAGTGGAGACTACAGTTGATGATTCTTGTTAAAACAGAAGAAAGCGCACTAGCAAACGAACACTCTGTAATGGCGGCCATCTTGTTTGATTTGGCTGAGGGATTCTGTGATTGGTCGGTATCAGGAAAGAGGGCCCTTTGGGAGTAGTTCCCGACTCAGTTCGCTGTGCAGCAAAGCAAAAGCAAAACTGAGTCTGGCTGGCCAGGCTACTGATAAGATGCGTATCTGAGTCCAAAAAGTGCAATATCAGTCCCTTTGCATGATTCCTGTTTTGCATGAATTAATCCTCAACACTCCTCAATGATACACTCATTCCCGCAGTAAATACTGTGCAATAATCTTAACCCTTCATTTACAGAACTGTGCAATCAGACATTCTATGAAAAGTTACTGTGCAAACAGACATTACCAATGACTCTCTGACCCAGCTGAAGTCAAGAATGAGCAAGGACTGGCTCTCTCCAACATAAAGTCCATTACAGTAATCTTAGCTGGATGAAATAGAAGTCTGGGTCGGTGTTTCAAAGAGCTGCCAGGAAAGAAAAAATATCTCGTTTGCCAACTGTCTTACGTGATAACAACAGAAACAACAGCTCTAATTTAGCCGTCCGATTTAAAATCACCGTCTAACTGTCAAAGTGGTTTGATTATCTCAGCAGGTTTTTCTTTTTCCAAGCCAAGTCTTTGCTCCGGTGGATCAATACATTTAAATTCTTCAAGTCATCAGCAAGTAAAAAAGGATAAGTGGTTAAATGTGCTGCCTTTTAGCACACCTCTAGCACTATTAGAAAGATGTAATTTTCGAAAACAGAATAGATCAATTCTTGAAAGTGCCGATTTAGCAGTCAGGGGCAGTTTTATCAACCTGAAACAAAGCTGGATCTTTCTGACAGTTGATGGAGAAATCTCAGAAGAATCAATGAAGGTTTGCAGTTAATGCGGCATTGACAATAAACACTCAGAATCCCTGTTTACATCACATACTTCCAATTCACCAAACCACATTATCACAGCGTCAAAGGCAGATGATAAGTTACAGAGAATTCCCTTGCTAGCCCCACCATTACCCAGCATACACTCACAATAAGGATGTTCCTGTCGCCTAGCAACTCCTGGAGATAAAATTCGAAAGCAGTCATGCATGAAAGTCATTCTTTCTAAGTGAGGTAAAAAAAAAAAGGATACCTTTTTTTTTATGATGGCCCAGGGGTAATTTGGTGTCACATATCTGTCCCAAATTTTAAAAAGAGGCGACGTGCACCTTTTTTTTAGAGACACATAGAGATGGATGCCTTCTGTTTTAACCTGACCTGTGTACACGGTGCATGTTAAGCCTCGGTTCAGTGATTTATCTTCAAAATCCAGTGTGCACAGGGCAACCACCATGTTACAGCACAATTCAGTAAATGATTGCAAGTATGATCATCTCCTTTTACACTTAAATGTGCATAGTTCAAATATGTTCTGCTTTGTTCATTCTTAGTTGTTTAAGTGTATAATGTTCCGTCCAAATAATGAGTAAAAGGGAATTTTCTTCGCTTAATTGTTTTATCTGCATAGTTTCTAGGTCTCCTACACACCATTTAAACATGTTGAATTCCAGAATAAAAATGTGAGCATCAATTTGAATCAGAATTACAATCAGTTTTATTTGCCAGGTATTTAAACACACAAGGAGAAAAATGCTCACAATGTGCTTACTTATACAATAAAACAATGACAAAATAATGCAGCAATAAAAATCAAACAGTCTGCAGTCTAGAAAATGCATACTGTAGACATATGAACACACTATAAACAAGCTGATAGATTAAGACAATAATGCAATGGTGCAATGAGGAGAGTGCAGAGGATGCAGGAGTAAATATTATTTCCATTGTTGCTATTATTAGATGGATTTATACAGTATATACAATGTGACAATATGAACAGTATGTATAGCACTGAAATAGAGAACAATGAATAATTAACTGATAAGTGGTAGCTAGTAAACATGTGGCTGAATAAAGGCAGAGTAACTGGGTTATTGCACAGGAGTTGTTTTTGTCTGCATCAGCTTCTTTAGTGAGATGACTTGTGGGAAGAAACAGTTCCTGAGTCTGTTCGTTTTGGCGTACAGTGCTCTATAGCGCCTACCAGAGGGCGAAGTTGAAACATCTTGTGATCGGCATGAGATTGATCTGCAGTGATGTTTCCTGACTTTGGAAATGTAGAGGTGCTGAAGACATCTCCACCGTACTGAGCATGTTTGGCTCCAGGTTGTTGTGGCTATACCAGAGAGCCAGCTGATTAACCTCCCACCTGTAGGCCGACTCATCACCATCCTGGATGAAGCCGATGACCGTTGTGTCATCATCAAACTTCAGGAGTTGACAGATGGGTCTCCTGAGGTGCAGCCATTTGTGTAGAAGGAGAAGCAGTGGGGAGAGCATACACCCCTGGGGGGCGCCAGTGCTAATAGTCCATGTGCTGGATGTGAAGTTTCCCAGCCTAACCTAACGATTCCTGTTAGTCAGGAAGTTTGTGATCCATTGAGAGGTGGAGGCTGGGACAGTGAGCTGGGTGAGTTTGGTGCTGTGGATGTTCGGAATGATGGTGTTAAACGCCGAGCTGAAATCCAAAACAGGATCCTTGCATGTGTCCCTGGAGGATCGAGGTGTTGGTGGATGTAGTGCAGTCCCACGTGCACTGCATCATCCACTGACCTTTTAAAGCTGAAACACACCAGATACGGGAAAATGAGTCATATAAAGACGTAGCAACTTCATCTAGTTGAAGTGAATAGGCCTGGTGTCACGCCTGTCAGACTGCTTGCAGTTCTACGCAAACCGAGATAAGGGTCTGCCTTCATCGCAACTACACAGCAATTTGACGGGAAAATCATGAGTCAGACAGGAAGAGAGACATGTTGGCAAAGTAAAACACATCCGCTTCGGTGAAAATACCAAATAAAATCTCCGAACTGCAAGGTAAACTATATGTAGTTTCTGGCCAGGCTCTATCCTGAATAGGTTCGTCCTGGAAAGACACAGCTCAACAAATGATCAATAAACAGTGTACCTAGCCATGATAGGAGCTCAGAAGTACAGAAAAAAGTGAAACAGTGATCTTCTTTGAGCTTGTTCGAGCAGCAACTGCAGCTTTACGTTTATTGCCTGGCAGAATTTCCAGAATTTGCTGTACATACGCTCACGTGAATACTTGATCTCGCTTGTCCAGTGGTACATAAGGGGACCTTCTATGCAGCCAGTACATCAGGAAAAAATCCGTATGGAGGTGTAGGTTCGGGCGTAAGCAGTGTGTCTTGGCCTTTGGCCCTGTAGGCAAACTGCATGGGGTTCAAACAAGGGTCCTGTGATGTCCTTCAGGTGGGCCAAAGCCAGACTTTCAAAGCACTTTGTCACTACAGATGTCAGGATAATGTGTCTATAGTCATGAAGTCCAGAGACGGAGGGCTATTTGCAGACCGGGATGACTGTAGAGCATTTGAAGCAGGAGGGAACTCCACACACCTTCAGTGATCTGTTGAAAATCAGGACTGGCTGGTCTACACAGATTTTCACGCAGGATGGTGACGCACCGTCGGTGCCAGGAGCCTTCGTGATCTTCTGCCTCTGGAGGAGTTGGCTTACATCCTCTCAACACAGATCGCGGGTGCATGTGGGTTGCTGGAGAGTGCGGATGGGAGCGATGCAGTCGGGGCAGGTGACTGTTTGAAAATGGTGTTGGAGCAGGGGAGAGGTATGAATTTGGGCTTTTCAAAACTACAACAGAAACAATTCAGCTCATCAGCCAGTTGTTGGGTACCAGCAGAGTTGAGGGAGGGTCTCCAGTAGTTGGTAATTGTCTGCAGGCCACTCCACATTAACGCAGGGTTGTTGGTTAATTTGCTTACCTTTTCAATGTAGCACGTCTGTAATTATTCCAAATAATGTTCATGTAGTGTTCATTTCTGTACAATCAATGTTGCATTTACTCAGACATTTTGATAAAGGCAAGACATTATCTGAACTTTATTCTATTCAGGGTTAAACAGCACTCTTTCTTTAACCTGAGGACTAATTAGCCAGAATACTTGAAAACAGATGTCAGTGATGGAGGTTATCATGCTCAGATAGCTCATAAAAGTTCCCAAGAAGTTACTTCTTTAATTTAACTGGAATGAATGTAACTTCATATTGAAATGTTTGGTTCATACTTACAGTGTTTGGAGTTAAGCTGGTGAAAAAAAAATGCTGGCCCTTTAATTAACAACAATCTGTCTTCATTCTTATCTACTTAATTCCTGCAGACACGATGTTCATTAAGAATGGCTAAAGGCTGTTTTTTTTAACTTGTGACCAAACTAAAATACACTTACTGCATTGATCATTGTTCAAACCGCAAAATTGATCTGTTTTCTGTCTTCTTTCATTAAATAATGCATTGAAGTAAAATTGCCAGAGGGTACAAGGGCTTTAGTTCTCATTTGGTATTCTAAAACTGCAACAAAAGAAGGCTTCAACAGGTTTTAGGAGGAATGTTCAAGATAAACTGCTTTGTAAGTGGAGGTAAACAATAGAAAGTGAGCAAAATGTGCACTCAGCCCTGTGCTGCAGTAATGGCTGCTGACTGTGTTTATTTTCCAGTGCTACAAAGAAGAGTATAGCACATGCATTATGTTGGCACTATAGAATTGTAATCTGACCAAAAAACAATGTGGCAAGAAGCTGTTTTATTTCTGTGAGTTGTTTCCAGTGAGAAGAAAAGGATAAAAAACATGCCTGTGTATTTTTCTTTGTTCTCTGTTTATCTCTTTACTTCAGCAAGCATTAGGGATCAGGAAAACCTTTGTTAGTTTCCTGAGGCCAAAAGAGTGGGTATAAAATATGGAGAGTTAAGAAGGATGGTGAAACCCAAATGTCATGAACAAACAGAGATACGAGATGGAAATCTAAATAGAAGATAGGAAGCTAACACGGGACAGGTGTTGCTCAGAAGCGGCTCATTCATCGACGGGATCACAGATCAAGAGTTCAGCCCACATTAGGCCAAGAGGTTCTGCTCTCTTAACGTGTTTTTTTCTCAGTGGGAAAATTCCAGTGCTGCACTGGCTCCCATGTGGTTGTGGTTTGGGTTAGAGGCACAGTAATGCGTTTGTGACGCAAGAGGGAGGAAATTGCAGACGCTTCCTGCACAACCGCGCTTTTGTACCACTTCCAGGTGGACAAAGTCTCCCAGTATACATGCAGACAAATAAGACCTCTGCAATGCAAGCAGAGGGTAGGAAATAGAGCGGTGCAACACCACAACCTTAAGGCTGGAAGGAGCGCTGCAACTGAGAAGTAAACGATGCCTTGGATTACTGGAAACAGATGCTGGCTGGAACTTGGTCCTTAGGGCCGTAGTATGATAACATGCAGGCTTGATATACAGCAGCTGAATACCGATGAGCATGTTTTCAAGATATCTTATCTTATATTATAGAATGTATCAGAATGACGTCCTTGAATGTAACCTGAAAATGTTTTTGATATCATCTTAATGTTTGTTTGAAAAATACACAATTACATATTTACATAATTTGCAATTATACTTCAATATACAAACAAATGCTTTACCTTTGCATCATTTGGTATCAATTCAGAATCTTGAACTGGTAACAGTTTTAATGAAAGTGTTCAGCTAATGGAATACCGTGGCCACCAGTCCCTCACAGGACAACCTGATGTTTGAGTATTCATTTAGTAAACAGGTTCAACTGCAAGTGTGCTTCTATTTTAAATCTCTAGCACCATCTGGTGTTTGATTTGAAACAAAAAAGGGGTGGTCGTGGCCGAGTGGTTAGAGCAACGCGCTTGCACTCAGAGAAGGGTGCAAGTACCCGATTCGATCCCCAGTGCCGGCACTCTGGGTCCCTGAGCAAGAACCCCAGATTGCTCCCCGGGCGCCGCACATGGCAGCCCACTGCTCCCCAAGGGTGATGGGTTAAAAGCAGAGAACAAATTTCGTTTCAATGACAATAAAGATGATATTACTATTACTATTACAATATTTCTGACTAGAAAGTCACAAAAGTTATTATTTTTTAAGAATTATTGTACCAGGAAGAAAAAATCCAAATACTTTACCAGATCAAACTTTGAATTTATTAATTGAATGTTGAGTAAGAAACATGCATAATTTCTCATTGCTCTTCGAGAGGCTCAGTTTGTTTGTAAGGATCTGTAACATTTATCTGAAAGTAAGTGTGCACAATTATCAAGCAAATTGTATTTTTCAGAACTACTACAGTACTCTCAGTCAATCCAGTTCATCAACCTCAAAAATGAATATTTAAGGAAGTAAGGTGGTATTTTTGGTTTCTTAGGAGAAAATCTGTGTGCACAATTAGAAATAGAAAAACTTCATCATCTCTCCCAACTGCTGACAGAAATTATTCTGTGACAAAGGTTCCATAACAGGCATCCCCATGTAATTACACAAACGCATTAATAAATACAAATTTAAAAAACACATAAAGAAAGAAAAATGTGTAAAGCTGTTTCAGTAAACTGTTAAAAGAAAGGCAGGTCTCATTTTAGGAGATTAAAGTGGAACTTGCAAATGGTACGAATTATTTCTTGTAAAGGTTTTCCAGGCTAGTGGAACATTTGACCTTCTGCCTGATGCGAGCCGCTGGAATGAGTGATTCTATTCAGTTCAATTCAAATTCAATTCCAAAAATACTTTATTTATCCCAAAGGGAAATTAAATGTTGATGTAACTCATTTTGTCAAGGAGTTATTATAGATGGTGATGGCTGTGGGCGGGAAAGATCTACCAGAGTGGTTCGTTTTACAACCAATCTGAAGAAGCCTTTGACTGAAGAGACTCTGTTTTCCAATGACAACGTCATTAAGAGGATGTTCAGGATTGTCCATAATTTTCTTGATTTTATACAAAATCCTTCCTTGCATTATCATCTCGAGAGGTTCCACAGTCGTCCCCGGAACAGAACCAGCCTTCTTTATCAGGTTGTTGAGCCTTTTTAGGTCCCTGGCTCTGATGCTGCTGCCTCAACAGATGATGACAGAGGAGATGGTGCTCTCAACAACAGACTCAGAGAAGATCCAGGGGATGATGAAGAGCGATCAACTGTGATAAGGGTAGCCTTCCTGATCACAGAGCTCTTAAAACGGGTCAAAAAGAGGTGTTTGTAGTAATCCGGTGATTTTGCTGGCCTGGTTGATAGGACGGGACAGGTTGGTTTTATATGACCGTAAGGAAGTTAAACCAGGAAAAAAATTTGAAAATGAGAATGGATTTTATTTTATTTATTCATTTATTTCAGACACACAAGTATATAATAAAGACAGTATATGTCCATATAACATAAGTTAAAACAGTCTGAAAAAGGGTGTATTGGCAGAAGCAATAAGCTTATAATGCCCACCCTGCAAAGCAAATTTACATTGGACTATAAAGCAAAAAAAAAAAAAAAAAAAAAAAAAAAAAGATAAACAGATGGCTACCGTTTATAATACATACCACCGTATGATTTTAGGAAAAGTATTATTCTACAATAATAACATATTGAAAAAAAAAAAAAAGGTAACGCACCCAGTATCTAAGCTCTTAATTGCATTTACATGATTCATATTCTTTTATCGTATTATTCTTAAATATGTTTTTAAACTTTTTTAATGTTGTACAGTCTTTTAGCTCCTGATTTCTGAACATTTTATACCCTCTGAGATCATAAGCACTGTCCCTGATAGAAAACAGACCTGAATGTGTGCTGGCAACAAATTATTCTTTACTTTGTACATAAATTGAGCAGTCTTAAAGTCAACCAAATGTTTAAATTTTAATGTTTTTAAATGTACAAAAAATTGGTTTGTATGCTCTCTATAATCTGCTTTATTTACAATTCGAATAGCTCTCTTTTGAATTATGAACAATGGGTTTAAATTAGTTTTATAGGTGTTTCCCCACACTTCAATACAGTACATCAGGTAAGGCAAAACTAATGAACAGTACAAGAGATATAATGTTTTTTGATTTAAAAGGCCTTTAAATTTATATAACACTGCCAATGTTTTAGATAATTTTGATCTGATATAGTCAATGTGTGGTTTCCAACTTAACTTATTTTGTATTGTTACCCCAAGACATTTTACATCACTTACTCTTTCGATATCTGTGTCATTTATTTTCAATTTTGTGTGCACATTAATAGTACGATTTGTGAATATTATAAATTTAGTTTTCTTTAGATTTAAGGTTAATTTGTTTAAATCAAACCAACACTTTAATATATTTAATTATTTTTCTATTGTCTCCAATAAGGTTTTTAAATCTTTACCAGAACTAAGGATATTAGTATCATCTGCAAATAATATAAAATGTAATATTTTTGAGACTAAACATATATCATTAATATAAAGGATAAATAGTAAAGGACCCAACACTGACCCCTGCGGTAGACCAGTGGTCATTGTCAGCAACGGCGAATCAGTATTTTTAATGTGGACATATTGTGATCTATTCTCCAAATAACTCTTAATCCAAGAAAGAGCCACACCCCTAATTCCATATCTACAAAGTTTTTTTAAGCAATAATTCATGATTAACAGTATCAAAAGCTTTAGTTAGGTCTAAGAACACTCCTACAGTGTATTGTTTATTATCAATGGCATCAGATATTCTTTCCACAAGATCAACAAGTGCCAGAGCAGTGGACCTATCAGGTCTGAACCCATATTGCTGTTCATAGAGAATGTTATCTTTTACAGTGAAATTATATAATCTTTTATGAAATATTTCTATTAATGATGTATAGAACAGGGTTAAAATTTCCTTCCTAAGATTAAAGAATCTCTTTTTTCTCAGCAGGAGAAGTCATTGGGCCTTTTTTAGATGGAGTCTGTGTGTACATTAAAAACCAAGCGTGTCCGTTTCAGTTCTCAGGTACTTAAAAGACTCCACCTGCTCTACCTGCTGGCCTTGGACGGCAATAGGCCAGAAGAGTGATGATCTGTCGTCTACGGCTCTGGCTCTGTCCCAGCAGCATAACTCCTTGATTTTTGAGATACTGAGTTAAGGGGAGTTGCCAGTGAAGGTTTTCGTGACGGTGTTGACAGCGATGTAAGATGCTTATGATGTTGTCTCGTTCAGGAGTGGCTTGAAACGAGGCATGCGACATTTGCAACTCTTGTCTAGTGTTCATCTGTGTGTGGCGGCTCTTGATGCAGCAATTCCAGCCTCAGTCCACTCCTTGTGAAGTGGTTTTCCCTTTTGCTGGTGCACCTTTTCCTACCAAACGCCTTCCGTCCACTGAACGTTATATTAATGAACATGGGTACAGAACGCTGTGAACAACCAGTTTTTTCAGCAATGACCTTTTGTCTTCTGGACATCTGTCAGGTCAGCAGTCTTCCCCATGATTGTGTCGACTACTGAACCTGAGTGGGAGACCGTTTAAAGGCTCAGGAAACCTTTGCATGTGTTTTGAGTTACTTGCTTATTAGGGTAGTTTCGAATAATTAACTTTTTCACAGTATTCTAATTTTCTGAGACACTGAATTTTGGGTTTTCATTATCTGTAGCCATAATCATCAAAATTACAAGAAGCAAAGGCCTGTAATGTATAATGCTCACAAAAATAAAGGGAACACTTAAACAACACAATGTAACTCAAAGTGTTTCCTTTATTTTTTTGAGCAGTATATTATTCTATGTGTAATAATTCTATATAATATATATCAGCTTAACTTTCTGAGACAAGTGGCACAAGAAATTGCACATTTGCGCAATATTCAAATTTTTTGAGATGTGCTAGTATGAGGGGAAACACCACTGCGGTTTACTTGTCGCTTTGAGCAGAGAGTTAAGCGGCACATTTGCACCAACACACAGTTTGAGGTAACGTCATCATCAGGTCTCTCATTAGTGCTTTATTTTGACAACACAGATGAACTGCTGGCATAAATTCATCGGTATTAAAGTTTACTTATCTGACATCTAGATATCACTGACTTCACGGCAAAAACTGTTCCACTTTATAATGATATTTCAGACCTTTCCATGGGACCCATCATAACATTTATAATAAATGGATCCTTTATAATCTTAGGCCTTACGATGCCACCATTGTCGAATTATATAAAAAAAAACTGGATCCAACAGAGCTCAAAAATTTAAATCTTATTATGAAATGACACATCATTGACTGTTATTTTAGACAGTCTAACGCTGGTCAAATTTAAAATAGGAGGTGAATGATAGGAGGTGAATGCGGGCCAGGCCCCGCGAAGCCACCGCCGGGAATGGGCCGGCGCCCACCCGGGAACCCGCCCCAAACCCGAGGACCGCCAACGCGCCAGAGGGCCAAGGCGCCCGCCAACGCAGCGGAGGAGGGCAGGACGTGGGGGATGGGCTCCGCACCTATCGGAGACTTGAGACGATCTTGGGAGAGGGAGCGGACCGGACCCGAACCTGGAAAAAAAAAAAAAAAACTCATTCACACCATCCCTCCCTTGTGTCCCACTCGCCACATACAGACACAAAAAAAAAAAAAAAAAAAAAAAAAAAAAAAAAGGACGCTGTACACACATTCCCACATAGTATTCACATCCAAACATCCAAGTGGGGGGGGGGTCACCACAATTCAACAATACCACTGCCTGTGCCCGACCCCCGGCCCCGCCCCCGGACCAGACGCCCCCCGGACCAGGCCCCCCAAAGAGGGGGGGCCGACATTACTCGCACAGGCCAACCGACCAGAGCCCCCCCTCACCCACTATATACCTAATAAACCCCCTCCCACCCCGACCTTACCCTAGCCACCCCTGCCCCCCATCCCTTCCTGGGGAGAGCAGAGGCGTCAGCCCCAGATCCGGTAAGCCGCTGGCTAGCCGCAGCAGCCCCCCGCCAAGACCCCGGACCCAGTGGCCCGCACCTCCTCCAGGCCCCAGACTCCGTGCCGCGATCGGAGATCGGGGGTGTGCAAAAGACCCCCGATCCTCCCTACGCCCGCTCAGATGTTGTGTTGTTGCATGTTGATCTCAGGTGTGTTTAAAACTGGGAGCACCGAAGGGGGTGCACGGCACAGCCCACCCCCCCTCCGGAAGAAAGCTGGTGCCAGCGCACCCCCTCCAAGCAACTGCCCAGAACCCTCAATGTCTAAATGCGAGAGGGGGTGAAGGGAGCCGCCCGGGGCGAGGCTCACACAACATAAGCCCCTCCCCAGACGTCTTCCCCCCACCCCCCCATATCATGGCCTACATGAATGTGCGTTGTGAAAATGTTTGGAGTGAAAGTGTCTAAGATGCATGATAAAATTGGGGAGAGGGACGTCACCAAAAGGTGGCAACCTCCAGTAACACCCTCTCCCTAAGGACCTACATGTGTGGCGGCGTGATGGAGCAGGCAGAGGGAGGAGTCCGGGGATTGGGAGCAAAGGACTGGGGAGCCAACCCAGGGAGCCAGCTCCCCTACTGGCTCCAATAGGCACCCCCGCTCCCCGAAAGCCCCACCCGGAGAAAGGGGCCCCTCCAGCGGCACCACCATAGCCCGGGGGCCGGGGAGAGGCCGCAGGGCCCGCCAGCCAACCACCCACCAGGACCAACACCTCTACCTCCCCCAGCCCACCCCCCATGCCTACTGTATTTAACCCCCCCCCCCAAAAAAAATTAATAATAATAATAATAATAATAATAATAATAATAATAATAATAATAATAATAATAATCTATATATAAATAAATAAATTAAAAAATAAGTTAATAAGATGTTTGATTTTTTTCAAACAGAAAGGTCGTATCTGGAGCCCCGACAGTTTGCTTTCTGACGTATTTCTGGCACACGACAACGTGGAAATACGTCATGTTTATGTTCGGCGCACATGCGTTCTCGGGTCAGTTTGCCATATTCTGAATAACTTGAGCCTGACAAGCGTCAATATGCACATTGATAGGATTATCAATCGGCATAAACCAACCCCTCTCAAATATAATTTCATTCAGATTGATCTTAATCCGATTGGCTTGTTTACATGTACCTGTACATGTCTCAGTTATCTGGGTCACCACAACAGCAAACAGGCTTAGATTGTTGGGTTCTGTCTGAAAACACCTATCCAGGAGTCTTTGTGAGTTCTGGTGGCTCACACTGAGCAACCAGCTGTTGTTGCACTGCTGTTTTTAAGCAGGCAGCGCACCAGCTGCAGGTTACTCAGTGTGAGCCACCAGAACTGACAGAGACTCCTGGATAGGTGTTGAAACGTTTTCAGAAAGAACTGAACAAAAGTCCAGTTGCCTCTGATTTCAGCCTGTTTGCTCTTGTTTACATGACGCTTTTTTATTCCAATCGGCCCTTTATTCCGATTACTTTTGTCCATGGCAACGTAACTACTGTTAACTGAGCCAGTTACATTGCCTTGTAAAATTGTTCTAGTAGAGGAATGTCTGATAATTATAACTTAATTATGTAATTCAATGCATGAACCTAAGGGAAATCCTCAGTGACTGTCATAAATCTGACTCCCTCTGTAATCATGAAGGTCTAACTCTGGTAAAAGACCATTTTGTGCTCAGAGAAATAAATGAGGGAATAATAAAGAGCACAACAAGGCTGGAAAGGGCAACAAATCCCTGGACAGTTAAAGGAAAAAAGATAAGCAAGCAGCGGTTAGTTGTCAATAGTTACATTTAGTCAGTTTTCATTTACCTGAGTAGTGTGTTTTATATTTACTTGTTGGAGCAGTTTAGTACCACCATACTTTTTGTTATTGCTTTTATTTGAGAGGTATTATTCTAAAATATCACTACTCATATTTGAGTAAAATACTAGTTAGTCTGCCCTTCATGAGTTTACTGATGAAGAAGAAGCATGTTCTAACCAAAAATGCACCAGACACAGACCTACGGTTTATGTTTTAGTGTTACCTCTAGTTTGTACTAAAGTGTCATTGTTTTAATGTTTATTTTCAAATTCTAAATTATTCGGGTCATCGCACCAGCAAACAGACTCAGTTCTTTCTGAGTGAAATTTCTATCTGCTGAGGTTGTTGAGTCATTTGATAATAAACAGCAAATAGATTAGATTGTCGCTGGAAGTTCTTTACCCTGTTCTATCATGTATACATTTCCAACCTTAAGTATTGGTCATAATTTATGATTTTGTAGATTATGTTACATGTTTGTATTTTTTTCCTTTTTTCTTTTTTTACCATAGAAGTTTAAAATACCAGAATTTGCACGGAACGTCATAATTGTGTCAATAGGGTTTTAAAATATTATATCAGATGTCATGATCATTTAGGCAGTAATTAAGTAGCCTTTTTACCAAACACTATTTTATTTTGATTTGAGTGATTTTTTGGTTGGCTACTTTTTACTTTTAG
This sequence comes from Fundulus diaphanus, assembly GCA_037039145.1. Taxonomy (NCBI): domain Eukaryota; kingdom Metazoa; phylum Chordata; class Actinopteri; order Cyprinodontiformes; family Fundulidae; genus Fundulus; species Fundulus diaphanus. The sequence continues at coordinate 56,250,035 of CM073125.1, read as the reverse complement.
TCGACTGAAACTATGTTGAAGTAGCACTACTCTTACTTTAGTACAAATTTTGGGGGGGCTGTACCTACCCCTGAAAAGGTAGGTAATAACACTTGGTAAAGTCACAATCATTTTAAAAATACATTTTGTAATTGTTATTGCAGAAAATGTGTTGATTATAGAAAATCTTTCATTGCTACAAAAGGACACTATGAGATATTACGGTACTCGAGCAGAACCGTCTGTCACTATGCAGAGAAAAGCAGAACAGGTAAGAGAAAGAGGAAAACAAAAACAAACTAAAAGAAAATTTCATAACCACTTGTTGTTATTGTTGAGAATAATATGCTGGAATGAGAGACGTGTTGTTGTCCACTTTTACTTTCTAAACTATATCAATGTTCTGAATGTATATATATATATATATATATATATATATATATATATATATATATATATATATATATATATATATATATATATTTAATAGGGCTTCTTATTTTAAATTTGACCAGTTGCATCGCTTATTTCACTGATTTTGGGATCAAAATCAGAAAACTGTGCTTTCTGTGTGTTCCACAAGGTGTCAGTGTATTCTTTTCATGGAGCATGCAGTTAACGTTCCTTCCATAATTATAATAGAAACAAAGTTTATACATACATCTATCAATCTAACTAATCATTACATGTGTATTGAAAAAAATTTGTATTTGCTACTCATGCTTTTTATTCCACTTAGTAATCTAAAGGATATATATTCTTTAGTAAACATTTAGCAAAACCAGAACCCTTAAATTAACACAAGAAATTTGTAATTTAGTTTACTTTTACCAAAACTTTTACAGTTAAATCTCTGTAAAGCTCTCTAATTTCGGAGAACTGCATGACACAGTGTTACGTATTTCACTATCAATAATGTTAAGTTGTTGCTTAAAATGTCTAATGTCTTAATTTCTGACAATAAATATACTCTGAAAATAAATATACTGACTTTTTCGACAGAAATTAAACAGAACAACTGCATCCACATAAACAAGTTGATTGGTAAATGGCACACTTTGCCATAGAAATGGGGCTGTGTGAAGACGATAATTTTTACTGTACTGTTAGAAGCTTTTGAGAAACATTTTGAATAATTGTATTCATTCTGCATTAAAGTGTGAGAAGGATAAATGAAACATGACAGTCAAATAAAACCATGTGTCTGTTAAAAAATTTGTATTTTTTCTCTAAAACTAACCATTGAATGAAAGAATGTCTTGAGTTGTTACGCGCCGTAAATGTCTTTTTTAAGCCATCTGTCCTCTCTGTTGTATTGCTCCTTTAACTTGCTTGACTTAACTCATCCCGACCTGGAGGATCCATTCTTTTCTAAAGAAATTTACTCATTCACGGCCTCTTAAGTCTCCACCTACTTCAAATAATAGCAGATTTCTTCTCTCTTACCCACACATACACAACCTTCATTGATTGTCTAAGCAATATGGTGGCAGCCTGGCCATGGGTGGAGACTGACTTGTTTCCAAACACTTAATTCAATTTGTCATTGCCATTCAGGGAGGCTCAAGTGGTCTAATTTGTGTTAATGAGGGGTAATAAAGTCATAGCTCCCTATATTACTGCCAGGGGGGTGTGGGTGAGTGTTCGTTCAGTGAAAGTGTGTGTGTGTGTGAGGATGTGGTTTGGAGGTGTTGTACTGGTCTCCAGTGACTTGCCTGGCTGTTCCTGTGGCGTGCCGTCCATCAGGACACTGTCACCCCCCTGTATTTTCTCTATTGTACCCCTAATTAGATCGCCTTTGTTGGGTTAATGCCGCTGCCATCTGGTCGGTCGTCCAGGGGTGTCAGCCACAAGGTTGAGGCTGAGGGGGGAGGGAGTGGGGGGACCTAAAAGGAAGGGTTCTCCTAGTGAGGAGGCCTCTCTCCTCCCCTCATCCTCTACTCATGCGCTACCTCCGGCTAAAGCCATCTTTTCCCTTTGGCTGACACCACAAGGACCCTTTCACACTTGAAGGAATTAGTGAAAGATTGATGTCTTCTTCTCTCTATCAGTGCTAGAGGGCACGTAACGACTCAGCAAGGATTCTTCTCCCTAGTCGCCATGTTGTGTTCCCCATGTATAATGTAATACAGGCTGAGAAGATAAAGCAATCTAAGTTTTAGATAGCGTGAGTTTAAAGCTGAAATAATTTTGATCCTTAAACCGATAATGTGTGATGATTCAAACCTTTTTTTAAAGTGTGGATCAAGTAGATGTTTTGAATTAAATAAAAGTGTCAGGTCTATACTTGGAAATGTGTCATGAACCTGTGCATAATATTTTAACTTTAGAAAAATTCAGTTCAGTTTTTACATATAGCACATGTCAGGAACAGGTTACATTTTTAAAACAATGAGAAGTGCAAAGCCAATAAGCAGCAGAACATGACTATATGAAGCTCCAGTCTCCAGTTTGGACCTCTAGCTTGTCTTCTCCAGGAGCCAAAGCCAAAGGTTTTGGTTCCAATCTAGGATGATAACAACAGAGCAGAGGCAACTGACTTGGGCTAAACCAGGTTTTTCGATCAGCCACATTCATGGGGTCAGAGATCATCTGGTCTGATAAGGCCTCCTCCACCATAAACTGATTGTCACGCGCTATCATCTAGAATTAGAAATGTATTGAAGTACAAAAAAAACATCTTTAAAACATTGAATAGTTGAAGCTAGAGTCGCCGATTTTTCCAGAACTTTCCCTAAGTCCCTTTTTGAACCATCTTACCTGCTCTTCCGCTCTTCAGGGGGGTCGCAGGAAAAAAATCTCCCAAATCCACTCTGGTCTTATTTCTTTCTACTGAGGCCTTCCTCTTCCTCTCCTGAACATGAACGGGGATTCACTTGTGACTCTCAGCCATGTTCAAACTATACGGTGAGAGCAGTGGAGCTATATGGAACGGCTAACCTCTAAGCTAGCCGTTAACCTAGCCGCTAACCCAACTGGATACATAAAGGCTAGAAGTGCGCATGCGCAGCCAGCGAGCAGAAACTGTGAAGGAACGAGCACACATTAGTGTTACGAGAGCACGTCAGAATGATCGTCATGTGGGACAACCAGTAGATAAGGTGATTCCCCCAGAACTTGAGGGACAGACGTGAATGAAAGCAGGAACCAAACTCTGTCAAACCCCTGCTCTTCCAACTGAGGGGCATGGATTGGTTAGAGTTTCTACAGGCCTGCAGCTCCCACAGAGAATGATTTTTTAACCTCCTTTTTTTGAATACATAATCTATTGACTACTTTCAGGGTGGAAGGACCATTTTACCTGGTATAACAAAAAGGTGTTTCTGAACAGGATTACCAACTATAGCTTTAAGTTGTTTTTTTGTTGTTTGTTAACTCAATTTGGCTCCTTCAGCCAAGACATTTTCCACACATATATCCACTTTGCTGCGGTTCATCATCAAACTAAGAGTTTCAGCATTTTTGCAGAAGACACGAAGTACATACTTCATCCATTTGAGTTTCGGAAGCTGATACGACCTTCATACTTTCAAAGAAAACTACACAGATATTACTCCGGTGAATTAAAAACTAAGTAGAAATGGACGGAAGTTCAAAACCCTATCTGTGAGATTATTTCTCAGCTGGTGCATTGTGGTGGCTGCAGAACAACTATTGCACTTAACCAGGCGCTAGCCTTGTTTTAATGGACCTTCTTACTACCACTTCCTTCTGGTTGCAGTGTGATGTTACGGTCACCAGGCACCAAATACAGGATGTGAAGATTTTTGTTAGGAAGTCATATCCTGGAATGGGAACTTGAAGGTTTAACAATCAATGTCCATTGCTTTCCACTAGTTTGGAAACTATCCACAGTCTTGAACTGACTCTAAGCTATTAAACCTTAGTCTAAATTTCTACTACCTTCACTGTGTCAGCCACCATCATGTCAGAACTGAAAAAGAAAACAAGCAGTTTTTATGTAGACACAGAGGAGGTGCAAACTACAGGCCACAATCATCAGTAATAAGAACTAGGAGGAATTGGAAAATTCATCCATCCATTTTCTATCCATCTCCAGCAGTCATTGGCCGAGAAGTGAGGTACACCTTGGACAGGTCGCCAGTCTATCACTTGGCAACACAGAGACACACAGGGACAAACAACCATGCACCCACACACTCAAACCTAAGAGAAATTTAGAGACCAATTAACCTAATAGTCATGTTCTTGGAAACAGGAGTACCTGGAGAGAATCCACGTATTCACTGATGACCTTCAGTCATAAAGTTTGCATGTTCTTCTTTTTCTTACAGTGCATGTGTGGCTTTTCTCCAGGTACTCGAGCTTCCTCCCACAGTCCAAAAACATGTCTGTTAGGTGAACTGGTCTCCCTACATTTCCCTTATGAATGAGAGTGTGAGTTCATGATGGTTTGTTCTGTGTGTTTTTGTTTTGCCCTGTGATGGACATGATCTACCTCCCCTCTGATCCAATAACAGCTGGAGATGCCCCCCCACCCCACCCCACCCCACCCCTTACCCCGCAGGAATAGACAATGGCTGGATGGATGCTTTATTTGACAATAATTGACCAACCTACACCACCAGATGATATTGCTATCCAAATCATCACCAAATGTGGAAACTTCACACAGGAGTCAACTGGATTAGGTGCCTCTTCAATCATCCGCCAGGACAGTGATTTCCAAAGCAAAATTTGAATCTGAAAAGAAGACTTGGTGGAGCTTTGCTTAAGACACCCCTGTTGCTGTGCACCTTTTTCTATGACATGCTTTCCTTCCACTCAACTTTCCATCAGTGTGTGTATAGAGCACTCAGTGGACAGCCACCTTAGCAATGGTCTTTTGTAACTTACTGTCCTTTTGGAATAAGTCAAGGACTATCTGCTGGATCACTACTAACTCAGCAGTTGTCATGGCCTTTGCATGACCATGGCCTACATTCCCTGTATTTAAATAGGCTTTTTTTTGGTCAGATGCAATGTGCAAATTTTCACAGAAACTGAAATTAGTTTTTTAGTTGCTGTAAGCACCCCCCTCCCCAAAAGAAATACTTCTCAAGTCACATTACTGAAAAGCACCTTATTGAAAAGAATTGTAGCTTTCTATTGAGTCTCCTGGACAGAAGAGTGTTCGATGACTTGCTGATGCAGAACCTTACGTTGTTTCTAATACTTAAGCTCCCACTCTTCATTCCTTCGACTGATAATCCAACAAGGCTGATAAGTGTTTTTCCTGTGATGACTGCTGTGCAAACAGAAACCAGAAACACAACTGCTTTCACACGATGAGAATGTTCTGTCTTGGAAGTAGGAGTGTTTGTTTTGTTAATAATGTTTGTGTTGGGCGCTGTGCTGCTCATGTGTGAGATGTCTGCTGCCCGCGTCCCGAGTTGTCTCTCTTTAAAGCGGCGAGGACAACCCTTACGTGACCCTGAGCAGTTGGCTGACTGTGCCTCCTTCACACCTCTTTCATCCCAACCAGAACAACATCGTCCATCTGCCCCCCGACAGGCCAGGACGCACTCTGCTGCGTGTCTGCAGAAACGCGCTGATGCACGCACGCAGGGATCCTGCAGAAAAACTCTAGGACTTAAAGCAGTTAATATCTAGTAGGGGCAAATGTTATATTTAATGTCTTAAAAAAGTAAATACCTTAAAACTAGGGAACCATATAATCCATTCACATAAAATGATCTCATAAAAGTGTCATCATGCAGTTCTGTGTGCTGGGTAGGAACTGGGTCAGTCAGTTCTAACCTACTTCTTACAATATAAGACTAAATGTTTAACAAACCAGAGCTACAGCCCTGTTTCCATCATCAGCACCATTTAAACATTATGCATTTATGGAAATGAAAACGTTCTGAAGACGCTTTGTTGAATATGAGCTCCAGTCCTGCGATGTTTAACACCAGCAGCATGTCCTACACTAACTCCCACCACACCGAAGCTCCAAGAGCAATCAGCTTTGAAATGTATTGTTTTAGCTGCGAAAGTTTTCCTTGGAACTGCAAACTGTGCATAACTTCAAAGCAGACTGGGACTGAGTTTGCTAATCCCAAAAGTCAAACTGTATTAAGACGCCTGATTTATCTTCTGATGTCCACTCGTGTTTTTTTGCTTCAGCCACATGTTGGGTGTTGCATTCTTGTTATGGTTTTATTGAAAAGGCAGTTTCCAACAATGCAGGCCTGGGTCTCTGATAGCAAAATTAGGCTTGAAGGAAATCAGAGACAATCAAAGAACTTATTAGTTCTTGTCATATTCTTTTGGGAAATACAATAAACACAGCCCTCATATAATCACAACCATCAGTGCAGTAATCATGCTAATGTCTGAATTTCCCTGAAAAGGGAAGCACACATTAGAGGGCTTTGACACTGTAACTTGATGTTATTGTAAGGATGTTTAAGCCAAAGCAAACTCTTCTGAAAGGTTCTGACCTCAGATTCAGCACCTACTAAAATTAGACTTATATGCATGAATACAATGTCTTTCTGCTGAACAAAAAAGTGACAATTAAGTGTTGAAACGACAGCAGTAACGGAAACAGTGGTATGAAAAAAAACACAGCAAATGTTTATTTAGAATTTTGTTGTATTGGGACAAAAGGTTGTAGGCATTTAAAAAAAATCACAATGTGTGAGCAAACAGTTTAATTCAATTCAATTCAATTTTATTTATATAGCGCCAATTCATGAAACATGTCATCTCAAGGCACTTTACAAGTTAGGTTCAATCATATTAAACAGATTGGGTCAGATTATACAGATTGGTCAAAAAATTTTCCTATATAAGGAAACCAGTTGATTGCATCAAAGTCCCGACAAGCAGCATTCACTCCTGGAGAAGCGTAGAGCCACAGGGAGAGTCGTCTGCATTGTACATGGCTTTGCTGCAATCCCTCATACTGAGCAAGCATGAAGCGACAGTGGAAAGAAAAAACACCCGTTAGCGGGAAGGAAAAACCTCCAGCAGAACCGGGCTCAGTATGAACGGTCATCTGCCTCGACCGACTGGGGTTACAGAAGACAGAGCAGAGACACAACAAGACAGACAAAAAGCACAGAAGCACACATTGATCTAGTAATCTGTTCTACATTAGATGGTAATAGTCGGTGATCTGTCCTCCCTGGATGATTTCACAGTCAACAGAACGTCAGACCAGGTGTACCTACTATGAAGAAAAAAGAGAGAGAGCAAAAAGTTAAAAGCTGAAATGACAACAGTAATTTCAATGTAATGCAATGCAAATCTGGAGAACAGTAGACTGGAGAACAGTAGAAATCAGTAGAGTGAGAAAAATAGGCCCTGATGTCCTCCAGTAGCCTAAGCCTATAGCAGCATAACTATAGAGGTAGCTCAGAGTAACATGAGCCACTCTAACTATAAGCTTTGTCAAAAAGGAAAGTTTTAAGATTAGTCTTAAAAGTAGACAGGGTGTCTGCCTCACGGACCAAAATTGGGAGTTGGTTCCACAGGAGAGGAGCCTGATAGCTAAAGGATCTGCCTCCCATTCTACTTTTAGAGACTCTAGGAACCACCAGCAGACCTGCAGTCTGAGAGCGAAGTGCTCTGTTAGGAACATACGGGGTAATCAGAGCTCTGATATAAGATGGAGCTTGATTATTAAGGGCTTTATACGTGAGAAGGAGATTTTTTCTATTTAACAGGAAGCCAATGAAGGGAAGCTAAAATTGGAGAAATATGATCCCTCTTGTTGATTTTCATCAGAACTCTTGCTGCAGCATTTTGGATCAGCTGAAGACTTTGAATTGCATTTTGTGGACTTCCTGATAGTAAAGAATTACAATAGTCCAGCCTTGAAGTAACAAATGCATGGACTAGTTTTTCAGCATCACCCCTGGACAGAATGTTTCTAATTTTGGCGATATTCCGGAGGTGAAAAAAGGAAACTCTGGAAACCTGTTTAATATGGGATTTAAATGACATGTCTTGGTCGAAAATAACACCAAGATTTTTTACTTTACTACCAGAGACCAAGTTAATGCCATCCAGATTCAGTGAATGATTAAGAAGTTTCTTTTTTGAGGACTCTGGTCCAAAGATTACAACTTCGGTCTTGTCAGAATTTAGATGCAGGAAATTTAAAGTCATCCAGCTTTTGATGTCATCAAGACATGACTGCAGTCGAAGTAATTGATTGGATTCATCAGGATTTATGGATAAATATAGCTGAGTGTCATCAGCATAACAGTGGAAATTAATCCCATGCTGTCTGATAATTTTGCCAATCGGAAGCATATATATATAGTAAAGAGAATTGGTCCAAGGACTGAACCCTGTGGTACTCCACAAGTGACCCTAGAGCTTGAAGAAGACATCATGAACCCTTAAACTAAATAATCTGGCTATTGTATCATCATGAATTTGGTGTGCTGATAATTAAATTACAGAAAAATAACAATACCAATTGGCTGTGGTTAAAAAAAGAAATTATTTTTTGTTGTAAATTTGCATAAGTGCATTAATTCATTAATAAAAAACTACTTGTAGTTGTTGCGTCTGGTCTCTAAATCCCTCCCAATTTTAAAAACCAAAACTAAAGACAGAGTCTTAAGGTTTGACAAGTAGGGTCACTGTTCAACTCCCTTAAATTACAAAGATTCATATCCACAACAGATTTTGAGAACATCATAAGGGATGCAGTGAAGGTGGAACGTCACTATTTTTGTTGCGATTCCCTTCAATGGTAATTTTTATTTGAAATATTTATTACGTTTCTATTATGTGATTGTTTGTGCTGTTTATGATTATATGTCTATTTTACATAGTTATTTTTATGGTTGCTACATTGGCCAGGTAAAAGAAATCTATGTGGGGTAAATAAAAACAATAAATGAATAACGGCTCGCTTAGCAGTAAATGTCTTGCAAATTCTGACATCTCAAGTAAACGTCCATGTCCATGTAAGACCTCCAGATCTCCTGATGGTCAGTCGGTCAGAGTTGGTGACAGATTATATGTGCCGATGATGGATGGAAGATGATGAAAATTTGACTAAAAGATGCCGGCAGTCACATGACAAAGACGAGGCCAAGTTAAATTCACTTCTCCGCCAATCCATAATGCCTTTTTCTCTTCCTCCTTCCAGTGTACAAGTAATTTTGTTGCCAGTTATCTATTAGTTTTTGTTGATATGTTGATGTTTTGATTAATCATAGAGGCAAATACTATCAAAAACCTCATATAAAACATTTAACTTAATTCAGTTATGTATTACTGCCTGTTATTTTGAACACTTTGTGCGACATATGATATGATGACCTCTGGTCAAACCAGAATGAATCTGAGTGACTTCCTGCTGGTAGGTATTAATTTTGTCACCAAAACTTATGAAACATCTGGACATACAAACCAAATGCAGAAAATGCCCAGGCTAGGATTTGAACCAAGCACCCTCTTGCTAAAAGGCAAACTACTAACCACTGGACCACTGTGTATCCCCACCGCTGCAAATAAATATATAATAAGAATAATTTAAAAATATTACATACGTTTTCTCTAAAATTCTTATCATAAATACATCATGAAAAAAGTTTGTTTGAAATTTTGTAAATTTATTTGCACACAAAAAAAACACTGAAGAGGTCACAGTTGCTTCATTAATAAAACTAATTTTCAGGAGTTTTACATTTAAACTTTAACTGTCAGAAAGAACTTTAAAATAAATCTCTATTTTTGTGTAGAATGTACAGGCCTTTAAACACGATTAGAATCCTCCTGAATTTTATGTGCCATAAACCTTTAATTTATCACCACCTTCTGGTGCAGCATTGATATTACAGTAAATTTAGATTTTAATCCAAAACTATGAATATGAAGAGTTTAAAAAAAGTGAGGAAAATTGGTCTTGAAATGAAATGCTTTGATTATTGTATGTAGGGCCTCTACACTATCGCTGTTGTTATGCAAATGGTGACTGAAAATACCGTAAACCTGAGAGATTATTATTATCATCTATTAAATTAATTTAAACGTGGTACAAATGAACGATTGAATTGAAAACACTGGACTAGGTTGATAAAAAGCAGTCTGAGGCTGGACTGAGATACGACCAAATGCCCATTACAACAGTGAGGGCGGGTATAACTACCACATCTTGAGATAGCTGAGTGTGACGTCAAAGTAACAATTCAACGCTAACCGTACACACACACACACACACACACACACACGCACGCACACACACACACACACACACACACGCACGCACACACACACACACACACACACACACACATACACACACACAAACACACTCACACATCTCTATCCACAGACCCTTCTGATCCTGTGCAGCAGTTCACAGGGTTAAAATAAACGTTACAGCTGAACCATATTGTGCTCGCTCTCCTTTCTCTATCTTCTTTATTCACAAGCGCGTAATTGGTAGTCAATTTGAGCTCCCCCTTTGCCTATTGTGGGCAAATTTTGGTCTGACAGAGTGCGGAAGATTAATGGCTACAAGCAGCCAAGGGAGGCTCGCCTCAGCAAGCATGAGTGCCCTAAATTCATTACACCAATTTCCCCCTGTCTAGAGCTCCCCTGCATCCACCCACAAGAGAGAAGAAAAAGGGGGCGGGGGCATGAGTATGAAAGGGGATAAAAGCAAAATAGTCAGATGGTGGTGGTGAAAAACCAAAAAAGAGGTGGAGAAACAAAGAAATAAGGGGAATGCTCCGTGTTAGCCGTGTCCTTCTACGTTCAAACATGCAGAATTTCGCTCTCCACTCACTGCTGAAGCAGCTACAAAGGCTAGCAAGGTGCCGGTTCCCTTCAGCAGAAACACACATGGATTCTGTTCCTTTCACTCTCATCACATCCAGTTTTTGTTTTGCAACATGAAAAATAAAGTTCCAGGACGATTCTTTCACAATAAGTGGCGGAAGCTCTCAAAAATAAAAACGTACATGTTCGCATTCTTGCTAAATGTCAACAAAACTGCAACGCCAGCGTCTAACGTCCAGATACCTGCTCAGTTGGGGGGAACAATTCCACGCTGGAGCCAAGCATTTCACAGGCTTCCATGGCACATTTAGATCACTGTCATCGGCCATGGTCTGTTGGCATCAACGCCTGGCTGGCTCAGATGAACAGGAAACACCTTGAACTTGGGAATGATAAGGTTGACCTGTCCCCATTTACTTGGGCCAGCCCATAATTGCAATGATTTATTTCTCCTGTCAAAGCTAAAGGGAATGCCCTCCGTCTCCTCTTCGCATTCCTTTGTCTCTCTAAGCCTTTCCCTCTTAGCTGCAGTTTCTGCTCTGCAGTTAAACCGCTGTTAACTTGGGATTTATGCACACACCCAAACATGTGTGGCTAATCCATGTATGTACAATTGTTTGTGTTCGTACCGTTTTAGTATGCCTGAGTGTTTTCAGCCTTCTGGCCTCGACAACCTATCAACGCGGCCATGTGCTTAAGTGTCAGATGCTTGATACCCCCAGCGATGGCATGAAGCCCCAAGGACTCGAACAGACCGATGGCCCGCGGGAAGTCCAGCTAGGCCCGTCTTCTACAGCGTCACAATGAACCTGTCTGTCACCTGTCAACCCCTCCTCGCTGTCCGGCTCCACCGAGCCAAGGATCCCCAACCCCCTCATGTTTCTGACACATCGTGTCTGCCGTTGGGACTTTGAATAGATGGAGCTGCTGCAGACATTTACTCTCAGAAGACCTTGCTGAACATCCTCAGTTCCATTTCATCTGAGAATATTTTCTTAAGGTTTTGGCCCATCTCAGCTAAATATCTTTCTGAGTTTGAACAAATGTCAGTAAATTGGGTATGAGGCTGAGACCAGAAGTGACTCAGTCTTTAAGCTGTAATTTTTATAATTGAACAATCTTCATTTAATGAAGCACTTTTGTTACAGTCAGGTGTAACTCAAAGTGCTTTACAGAGGTGAAATACAGGTATTCACTACAGGCACATGCTACAATAGAATAGAATAGAATAGAATAGAATAGAATAGAATAGAATAGAAACTTTATTGTCATTGCACTGTCACAAGTACAAAGCAACGAAATGTGCTTTGCATCTATCCAGGAGTGCTATACAGGATATAAATATTATAAGTGTATGTATAAGTAAAAAGTAATAGTAGGGGACTATAAAATTATAAATGGTCGAAATCATCAAATCAAGTAAACAGACCGATAAAACAAGTAGTTCCTGGTAATAATACAATGAGGAATTGAAAATTTGTAAAATAAATCAATGAGGAACTCTGGAAACAACTGCGTAGATTAGATTAGGGAGGAAACACTGGACATATTTGTATTTTAGTGTAAGGAGAAAGTTAAAATGATAAGATAAAATGAAAAAACACAAAATTTAGGCCCATAAATAGACACAAATAACAATAAAATTGAGAATTGTAAAAAAAAAAATCTTCTTTAAACAGAACAGTACCATCCATGGTTACTAATAACTTTAACAGCAATAGAATTATAAAATATATGTAGCTTATATAAAAGGTTACAGATTTGAAATAAAATATTTAAGTTTTAGAGATAATAAATTGTTGTAAACATCAACCAAGCCAGACTGAATAGATATGCATTTAGTGCTTTCACAAACATTTGAACTCTCATCTGCTCTGGTCTTCAGGAAGGCTGTTCCACTGCTGAAAGCCACAATACCTAAAAGACGCCTCATCATATGTCAGAAATAGTAAACTCTGTGGTTCTCCACACTTTATTGTAGCATTAGTGTATCGTTGCCATCACCAGCTACAGATTCTGCAAGAAATTCAACTCTTGATTCTAGAACGACCGCTCCAAAACGTCCAATGCATCAATATTACTTCCAATCAGAAGAAAAAGGCTAATAATATCAAATGATAGCTTAGTACGTTGAAATTGATGACAACGTAGTAATAATAACAATAATAATACTAATAATACTAATAATAATAATATGTATTATTATTATTATTATTATTAAAATTGACCTGTGATCCGCCAAGTAGGGCTCTGTGTCTGGTGTCAGGTCCAATAACACTTGCTCAGGATCTCATCGGTCCGGTCTTCGGTCCGTTAACACCTGTTTAGGGTCTGGTCTTCTGTCCGGTGTCGGGTCCGCGATTTCACATTTGGTACCGGCAGCAGCGCACTACCTTCGTCGTTTAAAAGGGCTTCCAGTGTTGCCTGTCTCTGATGTTTCCCTCAGTGTCTTTTGCTCAAAAGGTGGCGCTTTATGGATTTACGGCTGTAGGTTTTAGCTTGCGAGGGTAACGTCCACCTGTTAGCTTCTTCACCAACGTTGGTACAAATGACTCAAAGTATTCTGGAGAGAAGTGTTGAGAGCACAAATGTGGGTCCTTCGGAAGTTGTCTTCTTCCAACGCCGTTTTCCCATAGAGCTTTTTTTTCATGAGGAAAGTGATAAAGACTCACCTCACTTTTTCTGTTACTTTTTGTTTTGAAATTACAGTGTGGCATTGTCTAAATGTACACCAGTCCAATGCCATGCAGCAAACATCCTGGATCGCTCTATAGGTTCCAGTCCAGTAGGTCCTAACCGCGTCATTAGCCCAGCATGCATTGCGCAGGTGAAAAATGGCGACCTCTATGGATGAAAAATATATCAAGCAATATACAGCAATATGCAATATACTTTGAGAAGTAAAATTGAGTTTTTAAGTATCACAAACAGCTTTTTTTAAGTTAATAGGAAAATTAGAACAGATTTAGGCCAACTTGTTCAACTAGTCGTGTACCCCTTTAAGGAGGACATATCCAACCTGCTCTGATCACCAAAAGGACCTTTTAAGGTCTTTTTCTTTTTTTTTTTATGAGAAAATTCGATTTAAAGATTTCAACAAATGTAATCCACCAACAAGAGCTCACTTCAAGTTATTTTGGTTTGATCAGGGGTAATAAGTTGCCACATTTAATTAGAGTCAACTGTCCCAAAAAAGGATTCAAAACAAAATAAATGGAACTGGGGCGTAATAAATAGTTATCCGCAATAATATAAAATAAAACTAGTTAAAATACATTGTAAATTAGATTTTTGTATTTTTAAGAGTATTGACATTTATTTCTGGCAATACTTAACTATGAAGAATAACAAACCGATGCACAGTGGTATAAGCGAGTGGGAACATAATATTTCATGGCAAAACCTGCATACTAAATGGGAAAAGGGGCCATTTTAGCCAAAGCGGTTATGACAGCTTAAACAATAATTGATACAGCTTTACACTTTAGACCCCCCAAACCCTTACCTTCGTAATGACAACAAGGGCCAATTGTTTATGTACACAGTTGAAGATTTCATTTTGAGCCACGGCTTTTGCATGAAATATTTCTCATCATACCATCAACAGTAAAAAGCTGGAAGAAATTAATGGTTCAAACATCAGCAGGTTAGTAACAGCAGACTAAATCCAACCTTATCCTAGTGTAAGAATCACTTCTGAGATAAAAAAAAAAGACTAAATCCGAGTGAAAATGACAGCATGTTTGAAAGCATGAACACACTAAAAGTTGGATGATTATTTTTGAATAAAGAGTATAAAGATTGCAGTTTATAATACATCTGTTGAAGCCAGTTTAACTGAGGATGAAGACGTTTTTCCAGGGTACCTTCCCTTCTCTAGTCTTCAAAGCTTCTGGCAGATTAACACAGCAGCAGGGCTCGGTCTTTTAGCCTGCTGAGTATTTGTACAGCCTCTCTGGTTAGCAGTTTCCACCCTGCACCTGTTTAAAGCTTACAACACGCACGGTTTCCAAGCTGAAGCCTGCTGAAGAGAAGGTAACACAGAAAGTACGTTCAAGAGTCAACACTTGAAAAAACAACACTCTTCTTTTTTATTCTCTTGCCATTTGTACAGAGGGAGAACTTTAAGGAGGTGAGACGGTTCAGGGGCCAACTTGGGGCCAGCCAATAAATCAGTAAAGGCGAGATAGATTCATTGATAGGGGAGCATCATAAAAGGACTCTATTGTAGTAATGAAGACAAGGTGTGTAGGCTTTCTCTGCAGGTCACTCAAGATGGATTCCAAGCAACTTTGCAAGGTTCCACTTATCAGGGACTTTTACAGAGAGCTGGAACCAGAAGAGGTTTAAGATGTTTTACTTTACCATTAGAGTTCACTAGAGGAGGGACCCATGGGTGATGGGGACACGGGCTGAGGGTTGTGATGTTTACTGTGGTAGATATGACCAAAAGGCCTGTGGGTGCAATGGGCAACAGCAACTGATCATAAAGATGTCAGAAGTCTCAATTTCAGCCAAGATGCTGGTATCCAGATGTGGAGGCACTGAGCAACAACTGAGATACAACCTGACCCTTCCTTCATGCCAAATCTGAAACTAACAAGCAGAACCTCTGTGTCCTTTTGAAGTAGGTGCCAGAAAGTGTCCAGAACCTTAACAATGCATAATTTACGACAATCCTGTCCAGCAAGGAGTTTATCTGAGAGAAAACGTGTCTTCACCCCCTTTCCATCTCAGGCCCTTTTATGTCTTAGAAGGATTTTTTTTTCAGTATCTTCTTTTCCAGCACCTGCTTAACATGTTGACATAATCTATGATCTTTGTCAAACTGGTATTAAGTGATTAATTTGTCTGTTGGTAGATGGACAAAAATGGTTTGCATGAGATGCTCTTTTTTTGTCGAAAGTCTTTCTACATTCCCCCTAAACTGTCACCTTATTCAGACATCAGCTTTCCAGTCAGGCCGAAGTCGCATCAGTATAAGAGACAGTAAATAGAATGTCCCCATATATATATATATATATATATATATATATATATATATATATATATATATATATATATATATATATATAGTGACTCCGTCCGTCCGTCCGTTGGCTTCCGCTTATCCGGGGTCGGGTCGAGGGGGTAGCATCTTCAGTAGGGAGGCCCAGACGTCCCTCTCCCCGGCCACTTGGGCCAGCTCCTCCGGGGGAATCCCAAGGCGTTCCCAGGCCAGCCGAGAGACATAGTCCCTCCAGCGTGTCCTGGGTCTTCCCCTGGGCCTCCTCCCGGTGGGACGTGCCCGGAACACCTCACCAGGGAGGCGTCCAGGAGGCATCCTAACCAGATGCCCGAGCCACCTCAACTGGCTCCTCTCAACGTGGAGGAGCAGCGGCTCTACTCTGAGTCCTCCCCGGATGACTGAGCTCCTCACCCTATCTCTAAGGGAGAGCCCAGACACTCTACGGAGAAAACTCATTTCGGCCGCTTGTATCCGGGATCTCGTTCTTTCGGTCACGACCCAAAGCTCGTGACCATAGGTGAGGGTAGGAACGTAGATCGACCGGTAAATCGAGAGCTTCGCCTTTTGGCTCAGCTCTCTCTTCACCACAACGGATCGGTACAGCGTCCGCTTCACAGCAGACGCCGCACCAATCCGCCTGTCGATCTCCCGCTCCATCTTCCCCTCATTCGTGAACAAGACCCCAAGATACTTGAACTCCTCCACTAGGGGTAGCACATCCTCCCCAACCCGGAGTGTAATGTATTTGGATGGACCCAAGAACTACCCGAAAACAGGTGAGTAAAACTTAAACAGTTTTATTTAGAGGATGGCGGCGCGAACCCCCGGTAGTGCGGCTGCACACAGCTACTGGCGATTCCTGAAGACAGAGTGGTGGGTTAGTGACCAGCGGAGGCAGGCAGGAATGAGATCTAGAAGCTGAGTCACTAACCTGGGGCACGGGACGGCTTGATTTGGCAACGTCCAGGTATCAGGAAACAGCGGGGTCCGTGAAGGGATAATCCAGAGCTCTTTATCCAGGTACTGTCCGGGTCTTGTCGAGGGGGAAATCTGTTTAATCCAGCAGCGGTGTCCAAGGGAGAATCCAACAGAGTATCCAGGTCCAGATCCAGGTCCAGAATCCAAAAAGCACAGACAGTTAAAGGGGCAGGCAATCTCGGTAACGTACGGGCAGGCTGGGGTCAGAAACACGGGAAGGCAGTCCAGATCACTGAGGCTAACGAGCAGAACTCAGGCGGGCAGACAAATCCAGAAAGGGGTTAGACTGGCTCAAAAAACAGGGGCAAAACAGGTCGACAGGCAGACAGGCAGACAGGTATTCAGAAACAAGGCTGGAAGTGCTCACTGTTTGGCTAGAGACGTTCTGGCACTGGAGGCTGCGAGGAACAGAGCTTTTAAGCAGGTAGGGCGGAGACAGAACAGGTGTGCTGATTGCAATTAGCAGCCCCAGTGCCAGAAACGTTACACGGAGAAGGCACTCTACCCTTTTCCGGCTCAAGACCATGGTCTCGGATTTGGAGGCACTGATTCTCATCCCGGCCGCTTCGCACTCGGCTGCGAACCGCTTTAGTGAGAGCTGTAGATCACGCCCTGATGAAGCCAATAGGACCTGAATAGCAGAGATGCAATCCTAAGGCCACCAAAACGGATCTCCTCAACACCTTGGCTGCGCCTAGAAATTCTGTCCATAAAAGTTATGAACAGAATCGGTGACAAAGGGCAACCTTAGCGGAGTCCAACTCTCACCGGAAACGAGTCCGACTTACTGCCGGCAATGCGGACCAGACTCTGACACCGGTCGTACAGAGACCTGACAGCCCTTATTAAAGGGCCCGGTACTCCATACTCCCGGAGTACCCCCCACAGGATCCCTCGGGGGACACGGTCGAATGCCTTCTCCAGATCCACAAAGCACATGTAGACTGGTTGGGCAAACTCCCATGCCCTCTCCAGGATCCTGCTGAGGGTGTAAAGCTGATCCAGTGTTCCATGGCCAGGACGAAAACCACACTGCTCTTCCTGAATCCGAGATTCGACTATCCGACGGACCCTCCTTTCCAGAACCCCAGAATAGACCTTACCAGGGAGGCTTAAGAGTGTGATTCCTCTGTAGTTGGAACACACCCTCCGGTCCCCCTTTTTAAATAGGGGGACCACCACCCCAGTCTGCCAATCCAGGGGAACTGCCCCCGATGTCCACACAATGCTGCAGAGCCGCGTTAACCAACACAGCCCCACAATATCCAGAGCATTAAGGTACTCAGGGCGAATCCACCCCCGGGGCCTTGCCACCAAGGAGCTTTTTAACAACCTCGGCAACCTCAGCACCAGAGATGGGAGAACCCGACCCAGAGTCCTCAGGCTCTGCTTCCGCAATGGAAGACGTGTTGGTGGGATTAAGGAGGTCTTCGAAGTATTCCGCCCACCGACGCACGGCGTCCCGAGTCGAGGTCAGCAGCACACCACCCCCACTATAAACAGTGTTGGTACCGCACTGCTTCCCCCTCCTGAGACGCCGGATGGTGGACCAGAATCCCACAAGCCAATAAGGCCTGGTAGGACTCCTTCTTCAGCTTGACGGCTTCCCTCACCGCCGGTGTCCACCGGCGTGTTCGAGGGTTGCCGCCGCGACATGCACCGACAATCTTGCGGCCACAACTCCGACTAGCCGCCTCAACAATAGAGGCACGGAACATGGTCCATTCAGACTCAATGTCCCCCGCCTCCCTCGGGAAGGTGGGGGACATTGAGTCTATGGGGAGATCCTATGGGGAAATAGAATGTCCCCATATATATATATATATATATATATATATATAGTGACTCCTCCTTCCAAAAAAACATATTTTTGTTTTATTTTGTGGAATCCATTTACATAATACATTTTGGGATTAAATAAATAAAATCAATAAAATTCCATTAAAGACCTGTTTGAAGGTGCAGGTAAAGCTGGGCATACGCTGTTCGATTTTTTGCCCTTTTTGGGCCGATTTTTCAGTCATGCAAGACTTTTTTGTATCGGGCCGAGTTTCAGTTACACCGTGCATCCTGCATCGTGTAGTACACAGGGGGTAACGAGGGCAATTAGCCTCTCACGACCACCTCCTGATCATAAATCGCACGGTTGGATGAAAATCAGACATGTTTGAAATTCAGTCGGCGCTCGTGAAGTAATCGATTGAAAATATCATACAGTGTATGCCCGGCTTAAAACAGAAAGTCGTGGCTGAGCTGCTGCTGTTACCCCACTAAGGAGCTAAACTGGCATAGATGGTTTAATTAGGGGATAGCAATGCTCTCTACCCAACAATGTTACTGTCGCTTAACTACTTCTGTGATGCTAACTTGCCTCCAATCAGTCTGCACTGATTACAAAAGAGAAACAGCAGAGTCATCACAAAGACTTGCTCTTTATGCAAGTACAGACTAATAAATAAATAACTACAAGCAGAATCTGATAGTAAATGTAGGGTGAAACAAAATAAAGCAAAACTTATGTATTATACTGGTTTTCATGATTCAGCAAGCAAACTCTGCAGAATTCTAAACATTTTTCAGGTGTGAAATGCATTATTAGAAAAACTCTATATCACATCTTTAATTGCTAATTATTTTAACCTTAGTAGAGAGCAACATGCACTCATAAGAGGGCGTTGTTTCAGATCAAGAATCAAGAATCTTTATTGTCATCATGTGTTACCATAATTAAATTTTGGCGAGATACCGGCTCAGAATGCACAAAGATTAAACATAACATGCAGAGACAACACTATATATTGTTTTTATTGTTTGCATCAGATACACTTCCTGAGAAGCTTAAAACAGTCAAATAGTCCACAGCATTCGATAAAATGCTCGAGTCAGACAGACAAATGGCAGTCCCTTACTGTGCAGTTGCATGAGTGTATCACACAAACGCTCACTGGTAAGTTAAAAAGTTTATCAAAAATTTAAATGTCCAAGTTATTTGATGCTTGGGGAAAATAGAGCGGTAGCAGTCAGTTTACAGGATGATGTAAAATACTGTCCAAATAACCTTAACCCTACCCCTAAATTACATAAATTTGCAATTTGTATGGATGTCCAAACAAACTTTCCCCTGAGAGACTTAAAGTGTACAAATATTCATTGGCATGTGAGAGACGGTGTAAATAATACTCATGTTTTTAACATGTAACAGACCAAGAACTGGACTGGTGGTTTATCTGATTTTCTGCAGGGGTGGCGGTAGCCCTCACAGCTTTGGGAAATAAGCTGTTTGCAAGTCCATTCGTTTTTATTTAATATATCAGCATCATTTACCAGATGGAAGTGGGACAAACAGTGCATTGCCCAAGTGGATGGGATCTGTGGCTAAACGTCTCGCCCTTTTTCTAGAGTCGTGCAGCATAACCTCCAAAGTGTGAAGCCAAAACCTTTAACTGCAAGAAAATGTGAGCAAATGTGTAACAATAAACATCTTTTATTCATATTTAACCCCCTCTGTCTTTTCACTGCTGCTAAGTCCGCCTATGAGGCTTTGCAGAGTCGTGTGCGGAAGAAACACCAGCGTTGCATAAAGAGACAGAGATGTAAGGGAAGGAGGGGTTGAAAAAAAAAACATCAAAGAAAATCTCTGACATGGAGATTTACAACTCTGATGAAATCTCCCACTGCTGCTTGGGAAGAAGGAGCTGCGTTTCGCGTTGTGAACCGAAGCTCTTAGAGAGAAAGGAAGGTTGGCCGGGAATCAGCCACAAAATGGCTTTATGACTCTTGTTATCAGGTATAAATAAAACAATGAAAACTCCACTTAAGGAAGTCTAGCATTTTTCATGATTCAGCTGTTATGAATAACTCTGGGCCTTCTGGTCCTCCTGCAGGTTGGACTGTTAAAAGCTTCACTTTGAAGATATGTACCAATGTCCTGCAGGTGGTGGGTTTTGATCTTTAAAGAGTGTAATAAACCTGTGGTGTCAGTCTCATGGAGAACCTCACATTTCTTTCTGGGATTAGCAGACGTATTTATT
Source organism: Fundulus diaphanus (assembly GCA_037039145.1). NCBI lineage: Eukaryota > Metazoa > Chordata > Actinopteri > Cyprinodontiformes > Fundulidae > Fundulus > Fundulus diaphanus. The sequence goes on along the minus strand of CM073125.1, from coordinate 56,229,284 downwards.
AATAGCAAAGAAAATGAAACTTTACTGTTGGATAGTTTTAGCACCGCATCATGAAACTGTGGAGGCCTGAAAACAAAGATCATACATTCGTTTAGCATTTGTTCAGTCAATGAACCCATGACTGGTGTGTACTCATTTTGCCTGTGCATGTCTCTGTTATTTATGCCTTATATATAAGTTTCATGCGAGTATTTTTCCCATTTTAAAAAAGGAAGAATATTTAGACAAAAGAGATCTTTTTTCCATTTATGAACTTGAACGATCAAAGGGAAGCAGTTATGCCATCAGTAGGATTAAAATAAACTGGATTAATTCGATTTCTCGAAGCTCTGCTGCTTCACAGATACAAGTGACAAAAGAATTATAGCTCAGCCGTTCAAAATGTTTGTCCAGGAGACAAGCGGTCGGCCGAAATGAGCTTCCTCCGACCGAGTTCAGCCTTAAAGATAAGATGAGGAGCTCTGTTATCCAGGGGGAGCTCAACGTAGAGCCGCTGCTTCTGCACATCGAATGGAGTCAGAGTTGGTTTGGGCGTCTGATCAGGATGCCCCCCTAGGTGCTTTCACTTAGAGGTTTTCAAGGTGTGTCCCACTGGGAGGGACTATAAATCCCGTTCGGCCTGGGAAAGCCTTTAGATCCCCCAGAATGAGCCGGGGGGAGTTGATGGGGAGAGGGATGTCTGGGGTTCCCTCCTGGACCTGTTTCCCCCACAATCTGAACTCGGATAAGAAGAAGACAATGGTGGATGGTTCAAAAACGTGGTGTTCAAAGGTCCAAATCTGATTTTTAAATATGTTCAAAAGTTCATAACATATAATTAGCACATTTTCTTAATTTTTCTTTCAAATTAAAAGGCATTATCCCAAAATGTGTTTTATGTGGAACTAACTCATGCTATTTTTTAAAATTTTTTAAAACGTAATTGCTATTAATTTCTCAGGAATTCAAATTGAAGGGGAAAACAGTTGACGGAAATGTTACAGAGACTTTTATAGTGAAGAAAATCTGCGCAGCTTCCCTAAGAAATCTGATTTTTAAAATATTAAAAGTTTTTGTTGTTTGTTTTTGATAGTCAGAATTCAGTGTTTTATAAAGTAAACACATTATTTCCCCTAAATAAGAACAAAAAATGTGGCAACTGCACGTAACAACAACAGTAAAAACATAATGAATTTGGGGTCTCTTTTTGACATAAAAATCGACCAAACCTGACACTTTAGGTTTATTTCTAGCTTTTCCAGCATGTTGAATTTGCTGCAGAGCTCTAACTGACTGACTAGAAAAGTTGCAGGACACTCCAGCTATTAATAAGTAGATTTATTATTTACTCTGTAAATGTCAGTATATAGAAAAAAAGAAGCTCAGTCTTGGAAAACTGCTAATTACTGCGCCTTGCTGTGGTAAATGAAGGCAAGCCGCCTGTGTTACGGAGCTCGTTGGAGATTGCCAAACTTGCTCCTCTCTGCTCCCACAGCTCCACGTTTGTACAGAGGGGTGGGGGGATTCCTGGATGGCACTGCGGCCCATATGGCCAATCACTCAAGCAGGGCCGAGGATGTTTTCAAAGAGACCAGGCAGCAACTTGACGCGGGGCTGTCTCCACGGGGGTCAGCGGTCGTCTGGGCAGGAGAGGCCAACCTCCTGCTGTCCTCTGAGGCAGACATCTCAACTGCAGCCTGCAGCCCCCGCCCTCTGTCTCCATGCCCCGCCCACACATGAGCACAACCATCACAACCATCTCCATGTAAAGCACACAGGGCTGCCAGGGTCTGCTAACAGGCCGAGGACCTTGACCTTGAGAGCTGGACAAACAAATGAAGAGGCAGCGTGACGTCAGACGAACCTGGCGAACCGCCGTCTGTTCATGACTGGATTTAGCACAATGTGATGTTTTGAATAAGTAAACATTATTTCTCCAAAAAGCCTTTAAGAGGAAATTTGAAACATAATCATGTTGATATTGTAATAATTCTCTCCACTGAGGTTTAACCTGACTTCTTACAACACTGTAGAAGAAACAGGAGATATAACCAAATTGTCTCTTAGAACAGAAGGAAAACACCCAAAGGAGAAGACACCAAAAAAATTAATACGTATTAAAAACTATTTTGCCAACTTTCCAATGTTTTTTTTTTTTTTTTTTAAATGTGAATTAAAATCGGAACAAGCTCCAACAATGGGAAAGAAAATGTCGGGTGGCTTGAGCTGAACATGCAATGGGAGGGAAGAAAACGGTTTTAGTGGGCTAGGCTGCAGCTCACCGCGGCTGAAATGACACGACTTCAGCAGCTGTTTACAGTGTGAGACGTCACACCGTCAACTCATGTGACTGACTAATATCTTTGTTGATGGTCTCCCAGATTCTCCGGCGGTTAAATTAGTTACCTAAGAAGATCTCTTTCCAATTTCCTCATGAGGACGTCCACCGCAGTTGTTGTTTTTGTCAAGGGCCGAATAACGACAGGCGAAATGGATCAGAGCAGCACAACCCTGCTGCAACACAAAGCACTGCAGTTTGTTAGCTTTAAACAAGCAAAAGAAAATGTCCAATCTGCATTTCTTGTTAGCAGATCCAGTAATGATTACTTTTCTTTTCCTTTAAGTTGCAACACAACTTAGGGGTAAATGCAGCAATTTGCAAAGCTTTCTGTGGTTCTGGTGGTCTTTAATCATGTCTTTCAGATGCATTTTATGCTCTGTGTGTGTAAAAGGTTTTGTAAAAGGTCGTTTTCATTAAAAGAAAATGGTTGTCATATAATAAAAATGAGCTTTGTGTTTTGTTGCAACCGTTTCTGAAACATTCTGCTTTCCATCCTGCGTTTGCTTTATAAGATACTGATTTTGTTAATATTATTATGATATTTTCTGTTCAGTATCTATGTCTGTTTGTAATTTCTTCTGGCTTCATGACTTTGCTCGTGTTTACTTATTTCAGTCTGTTATTTAATTTTACAGCTGCTTTTAAACTTCTGCAGGAATCTTTTTTTTTGGATTTGGTTTAGTTCTTTTGGGTGACATGTTTTCTCTCCCCCTGTTCAAACTGTGTTCAAAAGCTAAAAGAATTGTGATATTTTGGACAAATGTATATTTCCCCATCAGTTTATTGTGCGCTGTTTACATAATAAAGCTTTCATCCTCACTGAATAAGATTCTACAACAGGCCATACCTCATTATGTGGAACGGCTCATACCACCAACCTAGAGGACATTCCAGTTTGTACTTTTTAAGCCAAATCCCACTTTGATTAGCCATAACTGTAAAGGATATTTTAAATGTCTTCTGCTTTTAAGATTAGAATGTCCTGTATATTTTTAATGTATTTCCTGACGGCAAATATCCTTTTTGTGGTGTATCACGTGTTCTTTTGAGACTAAAAGGTTTTGCAGATAAATTTCACTGTATGTTGTACATATCTATCAGTATGTGTGACATTGAATCGAATAAATGTATAAAGTATGTGTCATTTTGCTACCTTTTAAGGTATCACAAAAGAAACATAAAAAAAATCCTCATGTCATAAAATCTACTTAAAAAACAACTAATGGATGAATTTTCACATTTTTATATATACCGTATTTTCCCGACTATAAGCCGCTACTTTTTCCCCATGCTTCGAACCATGCGGTTTATAATGTGGTGCGGCTTTTCTGTGGATTTTTCGTAACCCACCAGGGGGCGCTTCAGCAGAAAGTTAAAAAAAACGAGACGGGTGGGAAGTCAAAGTTGGAAATCAAAGAAGAAGATAGCGCTAATTTTTATTTAGCACTTGTAAGCAGCAGGCACGACGGAGAATTTTAAACCATACCCGCTCATCGTGGAAACCACACGAAGAAGTTCGTATGATGCCGCTTTTAAGTTGAAGGCCATCGATCTGGCAGTACAGGAAAGAAATAGAGCTGCCGCACGTAAACTTCACGTGAAGGAATCCATGGTTCGGCGCTGGAGACGGCAGCGGAAAGAACTCATTCAGTGTAAAAAAAATTAGAAAGGCTTTCAGAGGACATAAAAGCAGGTGGCCTGAACTTGAAAATGTTCTTGAGGACTGGGTTAACACTCAGAGAGCAGGTGGCCGAGGTGTATCCACCGTGCAAATCCGGTGTTGTGCGCAATTCTGTTCCCCCGTGAAAATCTGTTCCTCCTGTGTCGGGAGCGCGCTTTGCAGCCGTTTTCACGGCGCTTCTAATTGATATCTCGGTAAAACAACTCCTATAATCATGTCAAGGTTGTAACATTGAGTTTAATCGGCAGCTGTTTACAAAATTGTAAAATAAAAATAAATAAATAAATAAAATAAATCAGCGGCTTTTACCCCGGTGCGGCTTTTATATGTACTTCTCTATTTTTTTTTAAAAACTTAGTGGGTGCGGCTTATATAGAGATGAGCTCTATAGTCGGGAAAATACGGTACACACTTTGTCCTGTAGGGGTCAAAGAGTCAGAGAAGCCTATTGAACTTTGGTCATAAAGAGAGAGCATAATGACAATAAAGATTCTTGAGTCTATAGGGTACAAACATCCATACATCTCCTGAAATGTAAAAAGCTGATTTATTTTAATGATTTGTTTTTAAGAAAACATCAAATGAACGCCTGTGGTTGAGATTTGACCTTTAATTTGATTCATTTGCTATAAGCAAAAGGCGCACAGAAAAATTTGACACATTGGCCAGATTTATTGGTTCACCAACAACGAAGTAAATTTTAGTAAAGTACAAAATCTCAAACGTACATAGATCCTATAAGCAAAATTTCATAAACCAACTACCAATAAAAGTGTATTATATATATTATATATTAGTTGTTGCTCTTTTAGGTTCAAGAGAAGGAATGATAATGCATTTCTTCTGTTATCAATTTCAAGATGGCAGTTGTGTGTTTTTGTGACAACATCCAAACAAAAGTGTCATATCTGCATAATTCTCAGTTGTTAGTCATAGAAAAGTATTTCACAGCCTTATCACAATTTATGAAGGCAAGAATCCAATAAAGAGTTTATAAGAAGACAACAAAATACCCCTTTCACAGCAAATTACCTGAATAGGTGAAAAGGATGTGTTTCTGACTCATGTTGGAGGACTTGATGAATCAGTGTTTTGTATTTCCTCCCTCCTTCAAAAGGGCCGTCCATCTGACAGCCGTATTTTCCCAAAGCTAAAACATAAACCACAGGTTTTACAAGTAGTCTGTGGGTCACGGCAACTATGCTGTTTATTCAGATGGCTGCTTCTACTCCACACATAGCATAGAAATGTGGTTTGATCTAAATGAACGTACAAAGAGGCTGGATTAATATTATTATTTGTTAATTCTGCCTTCTCATTAATGTGTGAGCTTGTTTTTCAAGCACAAGATGATGTCCTAAATAAATACTTTTTTATCAGTGAGTTAGTAAAACATAAGAAAAACAATAAACAAAACAAACTCATAGAAAATAAATTTATGCTCCACATAAATTAAATGCATCAATGTAAAAGTAAGCTACTAATTTTGCTCACCTACACTGCTAAATCACATTTCACTGCCGTGAAAACAGCAACATTAAGGCCATTTGGAAAGCGGCTTGAGCTCGGCGATTATCTGCTATTTGCCGCTTTGTTGCCAGAATCCTGCAGATTAATTAGGGTTAATAGACAACTTCTGAGCTGTTTGTCAAGAAGCTCAGATAAAGCTTTGCTGCTCTGTAATCCTAACCTGGGTCTGTGCCGCAGCCTTTCTTTGGATCCCAGTAAAACGGGGATTGCAGTGTTGGAATCAACGTAGTTGCTCAGCACAGAGGAAGATCTGACCCCCTCCGCAGGCTGAAGAAGAGCGTCTCCTCTCCTATACATGGCAGTGGGCTCAGCTCTGTTGTCAGCATTCCCCCGCTGCTCTCTTCTTTCAGCTGCCCAGTCGCTCAGCACGACCTCCGTTAGGGGTGATCATGAATCATGGAAATTGATTATGCTGCCACATCTCAAATCCCCCTGGCCAGAGCCTGACCGCGGAGTGTGTGACTGCAGGTCGGTCAAGCCTGCTTAAGGGACACACTGCTGGCTGCCCCCGAGAAGGGCCAGGCGGCCGGACTGCCCCCGCAGGGTCAGGCGGCTCACTACCGGAGCAAATGGAAGAAGATCACTCACTCTGGCAGGAAGGAATGAAGATGTCCTTCTTAAAATACCAGTCAGGCCATCATGCTCCAGGATTCTTTTTTTTACCCTTCCAACTCCTCATCACCACTTTCTTCAAGTCATCCGTCTTTATCAGCGCACAATGCTAATGACTTCATCTCTAATAGCAGACCATTCCTCTCTGCCGTCCACCAGGATTCTTGAAGAAGTCTTAAATAACATCAGAACGTGCCAGGGCTAATCTTGAGGTTTTGAATATCTTTGCTTCATCACATGTGCAATCATAAGCAATCAGGACCAATTTTGGAAAGCAAATGGGAAGAATGCACCCACACCCCCACCCCCATCTCCTGCTTATAAGAGAGCCTGTTAAACTCTGTTACCAAATAAATATCTCCAGAAAAACACCTGTAGGAGAAAATTAAAGAATAGATGTCTTTGCTAAGCGTTATGATGTAAAAACACCAGTTATACGGTGCAGACAGACTTTCATGTTGTTGAACTAAGCAAAACATTGTTTTCTTTTTTTTTTTTGCCAGTTATCACTCAGTGAAAACAAAAAAGTTATTAATCATCTCTAGAATGGAACAGAACTGGTTTCTTCATGTATCCGAATCTTTATAGTTTATCATGTCCACATATTTTGTTATTTTCCTGCCGCCGCTGCGATACCTTTACCTTTAGCCCGGAGTTTCCAGACTCTCCTTAATGATTTCAACAGACTGTTGTTCTTTTTATTGTGATGATAAATCTGCTGTAACAAGCTAAAAACAGCCGTAAATCTTGAGCTGAGCCCATGCTGCACCGGGTCAGTGTTTTGATGGCGACGCATCAATCCTTCCAAGGCGGCCACTGCGAGCTCGATAAAAGCGGTGAGTGTCTGTGACACTGTTACTGTTGTTATTGTGGGAGAACCGTTAAAATGTTTTCGAACCACACAAAGCGAGGGGGCCACTTAACCTCTCCCAGACCTGTCAGCTTTTTAGATCTTTCTGGAAGATCAGCACACCCCAGGCAGCCTCTAGGGTCTGCGCATGTGCTGGTCACTGGATTTTCTTATCAGAAACCAGTTATGAGAAGTATGTGATCTGAACGTCATTCTGGAATCCAAAATATAAAACTGAAAAACACTATTTTGCTTTTTTGTGGTTTAAAAATATAAATGTGAACTGATTCTTTTCACATATAAAGTACGATAAACAAAGTCACCTGCAAAGAGAAACAGACATTTTGGACAGCCTCCACACCTCAACCAGGGCAAGCAAAGGTTTTGATTCACCCTATGAACACATCGGGTTCAAATGCAATAAAATTTATTCTTATTCACGTCCAAACTCATAAAAAAGACATGTTTCTTTTTTTATGTTTTTTTTTCAATAATATTTATTTTGCATCCAAAAACATATATGATTGAGTTGTATAGAAAAAAAAATAGCGCCTCCTACAGTCACTGTATACAACGGTCACAGACTTAGGTGCCTGTGGAGGACTGTGAAAACACAGGTTTGTAAATATATTCAACACGGGAAGAATCAAACACAACTTCTGAGGGAATAAAATGTTCTCATCAGAAACCAAAAAACAGTTTGATTTCTAATGATTACTTTTGTTTCAAAATCAAAAAAAACTAATTGATAAATTAACTCTTTTCATCTTTTGGGTTCAGAGGAGACAACGGGTTTAACCTTCAGGCTCGGCTCGTTTGGCTTCACAGCTGCTTTGCGCTGTCTCGGTTGCTCGGCAGCTAAGGTAAGAGCGGGGACAGCCGGTGGAGGCTAGACCGTCCCAATTCACATGACGATCTCTTCCGGTCTTCTCTTTTTTGCGGTTCACGAAGGATTCGGCCCACGTAGACCGGGTCCTTAGAAGGATGCAGCCGCTGATTGGGGCAATCCTCAAAATGACATCAAATGACTAAATTTAGACGCATGCGTCCCAGCCATCTTGTGGTCGTACAAGCAGAGCTGTAACGCTTGAATAGTTTACTTGTTTGAGTCAAATAGTGAACAATCCTGTCCTGAATATCGCAGACAGACAATAATATGGCAACAACAAAACGCCGCCGTGTTGGTATCTGCTGGAGTGACTAGCCATATGATGATCATGATCATATGAAGTAAGTTTTTCTTTCCATTGATTTTCCAAAACCTGACAGATTACAGAGAAATGTCAGTGTTGGATACGAGCTTGAAACCAAGAGGACTGTACTGTGGAATCTGACCAAAGACAGAATTTTGAGTCCGGTGTAGTTTGTTTCACACTGATTACATGGATTAATGTTCCTAAAGCAGCGCCGTACTGTATGCTATGTAGGTTGATCCAGAACTGAATCTCTAACAGTTTAATGTTTACTGTTCGGAGGTTTTCAGTCATTATTTATGGAATATCTAACTTTATGTCTTAAATTCTGAACAAAGTTAAAGTATTTTACTGTTCACATCATAATAATGAGACTTCAATGACTATACCAGGACATTTGTGGTCAGGAAGACCTTTTTCTGTGACCATCACATACTGGGACTGTGTGGGAGGTTGAAATGACAACACTGTCACAATTTATTATGTCAATCTGCTAATGTAAGTTCCAGAGTTAAGGGTGACAGAAAATGCTAAAATCAGCAGCTTTTTAGTTTCTATTTGCATGTTATTTTATTTTTTTTATTTTTATGAACCAAAATTTGTTATTGAACACGATAAAAATGAAATGGCTGGTAGTTTAATATTCCGTATTCTAAGATAAAAATCAAATAACCATTTTTTTTATCATAGTGGGCTTTTTAATTACTGGTTTCTTATGTGAAAATCTAATCAACACAACACACAAAAATCTTCCAGAATAACTGTTTTCCGCCCTAAATTTTCATTTGTGCTCAAAAACATATAGAGAATCCATAATGCTGTGTCTTGTTTCATTTCCATACTTCAACTAGAAAGAGCTTCAATTATTCAGATAAGGTTTTTCACAACAGTGAAGGGCTTTTAAGCAGGAGAAGCCAAGGTAAGCAGATCAGGTGAAAAGGGTTGAGTTCTTAAAGCTTATATAATCAATGCAGTCCGTAATCGAAATAACAGATTTAAGGACATTAGGGCAAATTGGTTTAAGTGCAGTACAGTGGGTTGTTCTCACATTCTTTTTATGTTTTTTGCACATGCATAAAACATAACTTCCTGGCAAATGCAGACAAATGCCTCACTGATTAGAAGTGCATTTTGCACTGTTAATCAGAAAAAAATGTTGGCGCCGGATGTTCAAAGACTTAGTTATTGAAAGTCATCCAGGTTTTTCCTCTGTGTCAAAATGATGTTTGAAGAGTTTTCATTAGCCTTAAATTTAAATGAATCTGTTATTACTGACAAAAAACAGACCGATCAGACATTAGCACATCAAAGGCGAACACTCCGTCATCATTTGGTCTGCTGCTCATTGGTTTTTGGGCTCCCAGCAGCAGCGTCCACCCAGTGGTGTGCACTCCCAACAAGGTGTGCCGGCAAAGACCCAGAGCCTGTGCTGAAAGAAGCATCTCACGCTCAAACTTCACTTGATCCCAAGCGAAGCCCTCACTTGCTCGTTTATCTTTCCAAGGACAGTTCGTTCTCCGCCACATTAATGAATGCCAGTTGTTTCTTGTGCTTCACAATCAGGAACTTTGGATTTGGCCCGAGATGAATCAAACAATGCATTGCACAATCTATTTCTGTTCTGGCTGATCAGTTTCATTTTAATTATTCCCACAGATTTAATGAAGTGCATTTTAACAAATAGTTACAAAGTGGGATGACTCTCCTACCTTAGTATTACAAGGACTGGACAAGCCAAGTTGCTGTCATAAACATATTTAACAATTAAAAAGGCACATAATTGATGCCCAGGTCAGCAAAGACCTTCTTTCCATGCAAAAATTTTAAAAAATCCTTGGCAGATCGTTTTGTCAATCCAAGGTTGACTTATTTAATGTCATGCAGCCTTGTATAACTCCTTCCAGCTCATTCCCTGCATATGTACAAAAAGTGTGACCATAATTAAAAAAATACTAACATGACTTACTCACGTCGTTAGTCTATCAGTTTCCATCAACAAGCTGAACACACATTCTAACAAGCAGACAATTTTGTGAACAATTTGGAGCTGGTAGCTCAAATGTTTAGCATCCTGCAGAGGCTGACACTAATTAAATGGAGCTAAAGCTTCAAAAAGCTTGAATAATCATTTACAGCTGTTGTTGTTGCTGTATGTCTCTTTCATCAATGGACAAAGAAAGCATGTTTACGCAAATCCGAACTCAACATAAATTTAAACTCACGGATGATCAGACATATTCCATTCATTTCAAAGCATTTTTGTTAAGAAAACCTTCAGGACATAAGGTGACCAAAACTCAAGCACGGGTAATAATTTTGATGATGGAATGTAATTGTCATCACGTCGAAGCGCTGCAGTAAAATCTGTGCAGCTCTTAAAGGTCATAGCTACAACTTTTTCATCAAAACAATACATTTTTCAAAAATAATACATCAACAGAACATCTAGAATGGTGCAGAATAAAAGCATTAATTTTACTGAAAAATAAATTATCAATTATTGGTTTATACATTTTGAGGGGTCCAAAATGTATTGGCTTAATATTTACTTGTGGTTACAATGCCAACGTCATCACAAAAGGATTGAAGTCATGTGAGACGGAGCTCAGGCGTTGCCAGATTGTAGTAGCTCCGTGATAGCGCTGAGGAATGTCTTCTTCTTGGCTTTACATCCCTCAGCTTCACGCGGACCAAAAAAGAAGCAAAACAAGGGGGAACAATAGTCAAGCTTTTGAGCGTTGGTGTAGACTTAAGGAAGCAAGGGGGCTCAGACACCAACCAGAGGTTGCGGCTTTCCTTCTGGACAGGTAAGTTAGATGCTTGTTAATGCTAACCAAAGGACCTGGCAACCGGCTGGCAAACAGCACAACTGAAGGTTGGAACGAGAGCGGACGAGTGTGCCACTTTCTGGCCGAGAGGAGTTAAACTTGTAGCTATCTCCTTTAAGGTGAACATGTTGCACATCCCAGGTGACAAGCTCTCCACATAAAGCCATAGTTGCTTGTCCAAATCCCTGGCATCTAATTGGTTTAAGGCCAGGCTCATGACCTCAACATACTTTTTACACGTTATCCATTGCTGAAGCTTGTCTCTTCCATAGTGTTACTCAGCAGTTATGGTGAGCCTAGCCCCCAACATGGCATTGAGGTGTGAGGTGGTGATCTCGTTTCCTATTGCATACAGGGGTTCTGCATTCTCCTGCACTGTTGATGCTTTGGGCTTTCTCTAAAGGGGATCACTGAGTTCTAACTTAAGCCACTTTTTAACTCCTCACCACAACTAAAGCCCTTCATACTGGATGTCAGTATCGCAAAGTAAGTTGTCCCAATGAAAGAGCTCCTTTTTAAATATGATGTGATTGCCAAACATTTTTTAAATTGCTTTAAAATTAGTAATTACATGTCTGCAGATTTACCACTTCATTCTTGAGAACGGTTAAGTGAAATACACGTCTTATTGCGAGTTAAAAGTGGAAGAAAATAACCCTAGATATGTGGTCGTATTCCTTTTCTTATTCGGCATCTGTTTATGATTGTTTTCTGCCCACTGGATCTTTCTTCACTTGAATGATGTGAGTATTTTTCTTTCAGAAACTCATGTGCAAAATCCTGCAGAATACTTTGATTCTTCCAGCTGCTGCCAAAGCAGGTTATCACCTTAATCAAGCTTTCATCAATTACTTAGCCCTGCCTCGCCATGCAGATCAAACGGAGCTGTGATCATCTGATGACATTTCATTCTGCACAATCCTGCTTGCGATGGTAATAAGAGACGAAAACGAAGGAAAAAAAGAGACAGAAGATGGATAGAAACCATTCATAAATACAACCATAAATTGTAATCATATGTGAAATGTTTTTTTCATCATTTATTGAAAAATAAAACATTAAGACTTCAGTAAATAAGGATCAGCTGGAATTTATTGTACAGTATCTGTTGAAAGTGTACAGATAGTTCATTTGTAGTTTACATATTTATTTTCAAAGTAGGTTATATGGTTGCGAGCTTACCTGCAGTAGACAGAAGTTATAGTAAGCTGGGTTTGGAAAAACAAGAGATTCTCCTGCTACCAAAACTAAGACCCAAGTCACATCAGATTTCTGACTAAATACAATATTTAATCTCAGAAAGCTAACATTAAATCAGACCTGTTCAAAAAAAAATAGCAATCAGCCAATGATCCAGATGAGGTGAAGATGACTCCCTGAAGTTCAAACTGTGCATCAAAATTGAGAAGAAAGGGGATTTAACTGACTTTTAGTGTGGCATGGTTGTTTGTGACAAATGTCTGATCTACTGGAATTTAAATGCACAACCAACTCTAAGTTTTACAGAGAATGGGCCAAAAAAGAAAGAAAGGGGAAAAAAAGTCCAGTAAGTGCAGATGAAAACGTGTTGTTGCTATCAAAGGACAATGGGTAGACTGGCTCTTAAGAACTAAAAGGCAACAGTAGTTCAAATAACCACTCAATACAGCCCAGGTATGAGAAACGCACAGCTCACCAAACCTGCTGTAGCTCACAAATGAGCCACAGCAGCAGAAGACTGCACCGGGTGCCTTTCCTGTCGGCTGAGAATATTAAACCCAAGCTACAATTTACACGGGCTGCACAAAAATTGGACAATGACAGCTTTGAAAAGGTTTCACTTGGTCTAATGAGTCTCTTGAAGCTGTGACATCCAGATGGTGTGGTTAGAATTTGAACAACAAAGAAGCATGGATTCATCCTGCATGTATCAGCAGTTCATGCCTTATGGGGGATATTTTCTGGCTTTGGTTTGTTAGTACCCACTGACCATCATTTAGATGCTTTAGCCTCAACGAGTATTTTTGCTGACCCTGTTCATCCCTACTTGACCACAGTGAACTTATCTTCTGATGCCTACTTCCTGCAGGATAATGCATTGTGTCACAAAAGCTAAATGATATTAAACTGGTTTCCTGAACATGACAATGAGTTCACAGTTCACTAATCCACAGTCACCAGGTCGCTCATCAACAAAGCCTCTTTAGGATGTGGTGGAACAGGAGCTTCACAACATGAAAGGGCAGACAACCATTCTCCAGCTAATGCATCTTAAAATCCTGGATATGTGAAGAAAAATCTCAGGAATGTCTCCGACTACATATTGAATCTATGCTACAAAAGAATAATGTATTTCTTCTCCACTGTCGCTACATCCATATATGAGGGACTGTCCACTGTGGCTCTTTCAGGAGGAGTGTATGTTGGTGTCAATGACTCGAATCTGCTTGGCATCCTTAGAAAACTTTTAACCAATCTGTCTGTATGATTTTGTTGAATTTACTTTGTAAACGCCCCTGAGATGACGTGATTGAGATTGTAAGATTGTGTTACAAATCAGATACTACAGATTTCACAAAATTTAATGTTTGAGAACGATAACAATGAGTCGGGTTTTCTTCAAAATGCATTGAAAGCATAGAGAAATCTCATTTAAAAGACAAATATAAAAATATATCAACATTAAAACATCTATAAAAGTCTAAGTCTTGTTGAAATGTTGTCAGTAATGATTAAATTGGCCAAACCAAGCCAGACCCTTAATATCAGTTTTTAGGCAAACATTGCATCAGGACATTTGGGGGGAAAAGTCACATTTTTTATTTATTTTTCTGGGAAACATTGAGACACTGTTTGGTTCATGACCAAGACCAGTCTGAAATAAATCTAAAAAACAAAAAAAACAGAGGTGGACACTAGCTATGTTTACATGGACAAAGGTCTAGAGCATCATAAAGCTCACGCGTATCATTAAAGTTGTAAACCGCCCAGACAACATATCTGTAAGCTAGCGCTAGCTGCTATTAGCTTCACGGACAGCCCAATAAAGGGGTTCGGTTCTGGTCTGGGCCCGTTGAGCTGCACCACACAATGCTCCGCTGCGTGAATGCAGACTGAAACATTGAAACAACATTAAGTATAAATAAATTTTTCAATAATGTTTTAAATGGTACAGGAGCAGCATATAATTTTCACAAGCCAAGAGAACCCACTTGCGGCTATAGACGTAATTTCTACTCCTTGGTTCATGTTTGTCAAAATGAATTACCATTTAAAATTGACATATAAGTCGCACGTGACTATAAGTTGCAGGATAAAATATGAAAAAAAAGTGTGACTTGTAGTCCGAAAAATAAAGTAATAGCAATACTAATTTGAAATGAAATGCAAGACACTTGAACCTCACGAGGGCGCCGCACAGACGGTTTTAGACATAAAAGCAGGATTTCAACAAATATGCAGTTATTTGTCAAAATAATGACCAGAAAAATATAAACAGCCCTATGAGCCATTCATGCTAACAGTTGGTTAGCAAAAAATTAAATAAATAAATTTAAAAAAATCTATTTGAGGTAACTACTCTGAAACAAATTTTGAAAGATGGTACCAGATTGGGCAGTGCCAAGAGGGGCAGGGCTGAGTGTGGGGAACATGGAAAGTTCAAAGCAGTAACAAAAGCTAAACACTATTGACCAATGCTCCCAATATTTGCGATTCCAACTCCTGAATCAGACTAACTTTTATACTGAGATGTTTTTTACCCGTATGCAGGGCTATGATGACAAAACCATGCACCAGTGACAAAAGCATGTACCATTTGAGACAATAGGAAAATTCAACTGCAATAGTAATCATTCAACCCTAAGAGGGCAGAGCTAAGATGGTTTTAAGACAAAATATTGCAGAACTAAACAAGTTCACTGAAAATTTTAAATATTGCACAGTGATATTAAATTTGTACCCTTAGGTCCAGTTTACACTGTTCATCTGCAGTGTAACTAGTGAGTTACACTGCAAGTTCCTCAGAAGAGCCATCTGATAATTTATTATTGTATAGAAAATGAGGAAAACTATGAACTAAATTAAGATTTTCTGTTTAGAATAAAACAATGAATTAGAACCAATTAAGAGCTAATCTGTTATGTAATCATAAATAAAAAATAAATAAATATTTGCAACATATTCCTAATGCATCATGTATTTTATTAAGAGAATGACAAAATGTTGCCAAAAGGTATTCAACTCTCTAAACTCTTTATCAGATAGTGTCTGAACATAGATTTAAATGTTTATTATGTAGAGTTGTTATTTGTCCTTTTGCTTTAATGTTTCTTACTCTTTAAAGTTTCCTGCAGATGGTCAACCAGTCTTTCAAGCATTACTAAAGCTGGAAAACTACTTTTTATTAGTAAAGTATGTCTTCTTCCATTTCAGGCCCGTCCTGCGGTGGAAGCCCAGAATTTATGTTCCGCGGGGAGCATGCTGGTGAACAGACGACTCACATGTGTCTTTGCACTCCTTCCCTGCGGCCCCCTTTAAAGGCACTCTGAACTGATTTGGGGATATCGTAAAGCAAATGATAAATTTGTACTCCTGTCAAGTGCGTCTGTGCACTGGCGATTTGCTCCAGGAATCATGCTGGAATGCCATATATCCCGACTGATTGCTGCTCCCCTTGAACTGAGGGCAAAATGCATTACATCATTAAAGGTATTGGAGGAAATAACTTAGATTTTGTTCCTGCTAATGTTTTGACAGGAAGCAGCCCGTTTAATATAATAAAGATCTATGCAGAGAGAGAAAGACACTTAATTTTTACCTCTCCACAGAAAGGTAAATACATATTCATCCACTTCCTGCTTCACTGTTTTCTTCTAATGCTTCGACATATTGCAAATGGTTTTTGGCAAGCACTAAAGCTGGGTCTGCTATTGCATGTCAACTTAATATCGCATCCAGCAAAGTACGTACTGCACATTTGATTTTACTTTGATAAGACCAAATTTTCTGTATCACAATCAACACAGAGAATTTTCTATGCGTCAGTGAGCACAAATTCTGCAATTCCCTCCAGATCCGAAATATGACACATTAAATACGTTAAGCATTTGAACAGACTTCTGCTCCAGTAACTGGTATACCATCCTGTATCCCTTTGAAATTAGGGAAGATTAGCAGGATTTTAGATGTGCTTTCAGATTACATGGCGTGAGAAATGCAGTTGGAAGTTTCTGCGTAGAAGCAGCCCAGTGCTGCCGCCTCCATGGCTGCCCTGTTCTCGCTCCGGCGGTGGCTGGTAATCCCCCCTCCCGGGCAGAGGCCATAAAACTCCTATTTCTACTATACCTGCCAGCTGAGCATCTCAGTCCATTCGAAGCACAGGGAGCATGAAATTCCCAAGGAGCCATTTCAAAGCACCAGCCCTCTTCATTATGACATCAGAACCTTCTGAAGTCAACAAGCATGAAGGCAGACTGGAGCGCCACGCGGGTTCACAGCCTTGAAGGGAGATTCGTTGCCATTAAGGGCAAAGATGGGGGGATGGCAAACAGAGGGCAAGAGGGGAGAAAGGGATTACATCTATCACCACGCATATGTGCTCACATCTAAAAGGCTTGCCTTCCATTTTCTGCCCCCAGATAGTGCCTCAACTGTTATGATAGCTGAGACTGCAATAAAGGCTTTGTCGGCATCATAAACACAGCATGATGGTGGGTATCACATACTTAAGGGCCCCTGACAAAAATCTGAGGAGGTGCCCAAAGTTCCGGTAGAAATGTTAACAATTATGGTGATAATTACAGCTGTTTGTGGTCAGATTCTGTTTGTCCTAATATAACACCTCTTACACCCATTGCACTAAGTGCAAGATTCTTACAAAGCAACAATCTATCGTATATTTGCATGTATATTTGCACGGTTTTAATAATACTCACCTGTACACTGTGATCGCACACTGTCTATTTCTCCTGCATTGTTTACATTTCAATTGTTTACTATAAATCACTGCTGCACCTTATCCTGTAATTTACTGCAATTTACTATAATGTTTTAAGCTGTATGCAAACGAAATTTCGTTTGGTACGCACTCTGTGCATACAAAATGACAAATAAAGTTGTCTAAGTCTAAGTCTAAGTCAATCTTCATATGATCACACAGGAGATCAGTGGCGGCTGGCCCATAGGGGGCTCCAGGACGCCTCCCTTCCTTAAGTGGAGGGGGAAAATTTGGTCAAAATATATGTTTAAAATATTTATTATCAGTGCCAATCTTTATAGGTGTTTGTAATCAGTATTTCCATCAACTTACTCTCATTTAACAGTGAACTTCCATTATTTCTACTCTAGGGTGCTGGGAAAAGCCCCACAGAAGTGCAACGAAATCAAGAATCAAGAATCAGGCAGTCACGTACGGTTACTAGGTGAAATTAATAAATCTTTGGAAAATCAGCATTACCGAATTAATAATTTTGGGATGCTGGAAATGTTGCTCCTGCATGCATAAAAGATTAAGATCAAAATCAGAATGACAAGGTGGCGACGTCAGCCGAGGTGCAGCTTCCACCAAATTCTGTGAGGTCATCACTGAAATGTCCTTTTGTGACAAGGACAAAGGCGGAAAGAAATCTGAGTTAAAGAGTTGGGACCCGACAAGCCCAAAGTAACCATCACCCAACAAACCACAGAGAAAGATAACGTCTGCAATAGGACGTTTTGCAGGAGTGGGATTGATAGTAAGTTGTGGCTGACAGCCTATAGAAGAGCCAATGCACTTTTTTGATTCTCATGCATCCTTTTTAAAAGTGGCAAGTGTGATTTGACGTGGACAGAGTCTGGACAGACTGACTTAAAGCACGTCTCCGAAGGCATCCAGAAACACGAGAGATCAAGAGCTCATATGGAAAATTGTATGAAACTGGCTGTGATAGAAATGATTAGAACGGAGGAGCAACTAGACAGAGGGAACCGCATTGCTGTTAGAAAGCACGACAAGGAGGTAGATAAAGACCCTCATGTTTTATCTAAAATAATCAGTTGTGTTAAATTTTGTGGTGCCTTTGAACTGGCAATGGGGAAACATGGTGAAAGTGAAAAGTTCATTGATCAGGACTTGAGAGAACACTTTGCACTTCGCAAACAGTTCAGAATGGGCTCCTGGACAGTATGCTGACAGTTCTGAGAGAACAAATTGTGGATGAAGTAAAGACTTCAGACCTTTTAGCTACTCAAGCTAATGAAACTAGGCAAGGCAAGGCAGGTTTATATGTAAAGCACATTTCAGTAACAAGACAACTTAAAGTGCTGTACATGAACAGAAAATAAGAAAAGAAGACCTACAGAGGAAAATTCATTGCAGTGGAATAGTAGTGACGGGTTAAGATAAGTTGGACTACAAAATTAATCTAATGAAGTTTCAGTGAACTACAACAGTTTAAATTGAACATTAACATTTAAAGGAAACTCTAAACAAATATTTTTTTTAACTTTGATTTAAAGGAACTCAGGCTTTCAGCACTTTTACAGTCTTCTGTGAGTTTGTTCAAGATAAGTGGAGCATAGGACCTAAATGCTGCTTCTGCTTTGGTTCTGGTTCTGGGTATGTAGAGTAGATTTGACACAGAAGACCTGATTGGTCTGGAGGGTTGATACACTGATAACAAGTCTGTGATGTATTTAGGTGCTAAGCCATTCAGTGATAGCTAACAGGAGTATATTGAAGTCTATTCTCTGAAATATAGGGAGCCAGTGTAAGGACTTTAGAACTGGGGTGATGTTCTCTACTTTCTTAGTCTTAGTGAGGACGCGGGCAGCAGCGTTCTGGATCAGCTGCAGCTGTCTGATTAACTTTTTAGGCAGACCTGTAAAATCAATTCTACTAAAAATAAACGCATGGATTCGTTTTGCCAGATCCTGCTAAGACATTAGTCCTTTAATCCTGGAAATGTTCTTCAGGTGATAGAAGGCCCAGTTTGTAACTGTGTTTAGATGTTTTTGAAGATTCAGGTCAGAGTCCATCACTACACCCAGATTTCAGGCCTGATCAGTGGTTACTAGCTGAAATAGCTGAAACTGTGTGCTTATGCTCCTCTGTTGCTCCAAAAATTATTACTTCAGTATTCTTTTTATTCAGATGAAGAAAACGTTGGTACAATGATTTCTTCTATGCATTTACCCAGTGCTTTAATGGTTCATGGTTTCCTGGAGACCAATACCTCAAAGAAGCATGCCTGTGGAGTTTGCATGCTTGACCGAAGGTGTTTTGGGTCTGCACACTTTTCCAGTCACATTCTTACTGAGAGATATGAACTCTTGTATGAAAAGTGACATTATTGTGCCTTCCTGAGGTTGTGTTTAAAATCCCAAATTGCACCACGTCACGTTGTAGAAAAAAAATGGCCAATGGCAAACTAAGTACATCCCTAAAACCGTTTACATGTACAAATCTTCACCAGCATGTACCATCCATCCATCCATCCAGAAGTCACTACAATTAGATTTTAAGATATATTCCTTCAAGTTGAAATTAAGTTACAGTTGTCTGCTTCATTCTCTTTTAATAACATATTTTAAAACATCAATCATGACTGATTTTTTATAGGAATAAGAATAAGAAAATCTACACTATTAATTGTGCAATTTTTAGTAGTATGCTAATATGAAATCAAAACAGTAGCACAGATGGAAATTATATGAATGTCATATACACGTGTGTGTGTGTGTGTGTGTGTGTGTGTGTGTGTGTGTGTGTGTGTGTGTGTGTGTGTGTGTGTGTGTGTGTATGTGTGTGTGTGTGGGTGTATGTGTGTGTGTGTGGGTGTATGTGTGTGTGTGTGTCTTTTCCTGTCTGTTAACAATTAAAGCACGTCTCAATCTGCTCTGATATCATACACACGCTCAGTCACTTTTTTTCAGAAGCCGCTGACATAGGAATGCTCCATGCATGGTAACCATTACAGTCAGTTCAGTGTGATTGCCCACTGGAAATTAAAATATCTGTTTTTCTAAGTGATCATCTGTAAGTGCAATTAATCATTTGGGTAATTGATTCTTTGAGTTTTCCTGGTAATGTTTCACTCAGACCGTAACCTCAGACAGGGAACACTTTCCATTTGTTGTTTACTTGTGACTCTGAATGAACTCAGGTATGGAGCTGTGTGAACCTGGATGGAAAATGGACCAGTGCTCTATGAAGCCTTTAGAAACCTGAACAAAAAAGGTTCCAACACAGTCTTGCAAAGGGAAGTCATTATATAAAGAGGTTATGAGTAGTATCCATACTCCTTGAACATATTTTTGTATTTTGTCAAGCACAAACTGTTGGGATTTTAGAGACGGACCGACATGAGATTGGGCCTCACTGTGAAGTGTAAGGGAAATACAATTTAAATGTTAAAATCTAAAAGAATGTGGCACTCAGCATTCAGCCTTCCTTTATAGTAGTTCCTTCAATGTACCGGTGTGCTCCTACCAGCCCTATACAAGTAGGGATTTAAATGTTCCATATATTCTTCGTTGCAAAACAGCTGAGCAGGTGTTTTTAAGTCTTGTCACATGTTCTAAACTGTAATTAGGTCTGACTTCGACTATGCCATTGTAACACACTAATCATCTTTAATTTCAGCTGTTGCCTGAAAAAGTTTGGGGCCACAGTCCTGCTGGAAGATGAACCTCTGACCCAGTCATACATTTTCCTTCAGGATTGCCCTGTATTTAAATCTGACCTTGTACTGTGACCAGTTACCCTGTCCCTGCTGAAGATCATCAATCCCACAGCATGATGTTGCCTCCACCATGAGTTCGAGGGGATGTTCAGGGTTAGGTTTCCTCCTCACGTAGATTTTTACATGTTGACCAGACAGTTCAGTTGTGGTTTCAACTAACCAACATCATTTTTGTGGTTTTCTCTGTAAGGCCTGTGGCAGAGCTGTTACACTCCTACATCTGGTTGGTGGACTGCATAGAGCTCTGTGAGACATTCAACGTTTGGGATATTGTTTTCTAACCTAACCCAACTTTAAACTTATTGGCAGCTTTCTCCCTCACCTGTCTGCTGTGTTCCTTGGCCTTCATGGTGCTGTTTGTTTACTTATGTTCGCTAACAGACTTATGAAGCCTTCACAGAGCAGCTGGATTCATACTCAGATTAGATTATACTAATTAGGTGATTACTGAAGCCAGCTGATGGATCTGAAGTTTATTTAGGGAGTTAGAGTAAAGGGATATGCATATTTCATATGAGTTATATCTTAGGACTGCACAATTTAAGGAAAATATTTGCCTGCAATATTTTCCAAAAGTTGTAGTGACAACATCGATTATTGTAATCTCTCATTTTCAGAAGACCTTTCTACATATTCGACTGACCAAACATGTTGTAGATAATAAATATGAATGCATCAGTGCCAAATATTGCATCCAAGCAGTCCTTTACAAATGCAATAATGCTATGATGAAGACGAGGATTTGTAACGATCCTGCCTGATCCTGTTTATGAGATTCCTGTCTGCGGTGACTGTGACGTCACTCTCTCAGCTTCAGCTCAGGTCTGACAATCAGGTCTGAGCAGTTACACCTGCAGCGGCTCTAATTAACCACAGTCCCTTGACCCGGTGAGACCTCTATATATTCCAGCCTCTCCCAGTGTGTAACTGCCAGATTCTTGAACATCTTCGTGTGAGTAGACCATCCAGCAATCTTTGTTTGCCTGCCTGTGATTGAACAGTTTTGCCTTGTGGTTTTTGCCTGTTTGCTTTGCCCCTGTCGGACAGTTGGCTTCCAATTCTGGACATCGAAAACCTGAACGGTTTGAAGACCAAGCCTTTCTGCCTCAGCTGCTTTTGGAAACCTCTCCCTGACGTGTGCTTTATCGTGTATGACCCAAGCCTGGACTACGGATTCTCTCTCTGTTTCTGCCCACACCCACCCTGCCTGAAGCGGATCATTCATTCGGTGATTCAGTTCACTCAAACGGAACCCTTGGATCCCCCTCTCCTGCTTCCTTGTCTGAATACTTCTGTCATGATTTTGGCACTGTTGTCTAGTTTCTTTCATGTCACACACCTGTTTAGCTCCACCCATTCCTCATTACTTCAGATCTGTTCCACCTGTCCTCACCAGTATTTAACCAGCTCCTAGACAAGACAACAGTGCCAGTTTAATTCGACCCTTGTGTGAGACTTATTCCAGCGTTTATTATTCTGATTCCTGATCCTGACCCATTTGCCTTTCGACCTCTGAGCCTGCTTGTTCCCGTCTGATTCTGTTTGCCCGATCTGACTTCTGCCTGACCTGACTACCCGCTGGATCTCTGCCCTCTGTGTATCGAACCTGGAACTGTGACCCGACTCCGTCCTGGATTATCCTTCGGTACCTCACTGGCTCTCTGACCTCCCGACTCCGACCTTCGACCACGTCCCCGACTTCGCCTTTGGCTTTGCCCTCCCGGTTATCCGTACCGGATTAACGACCCGTCGCCTAGGATCTACTGGATCTGAACTGGACATTAAGACCAGGTTAGTGACCGACACGTTTGTGTGCAAACACTCCCAGATAAGCGTGGTCACTAACCTGCTGTCTCCTCCTGCAGAGGGTCCCGCTGATAACGCTGACGTCTCCCGCTCCGGGTCTGATCTCAATAAACTGTTAAACTTGAACTGTTTGTCTGCCTTGAATACTGAGTCCACCTGTTCTGAGCCTGACAACTTCCATCCTTAAACTGAACCACAAAGTAAATTGTGATTAGCGATCTGATCAGCCAATTGTATTTTGACTTGCAGTCAGTAGCTGTTTTCTTCACCAGTCCAGCGTACTCTGGTTGACTGGTCACAGATTTTCCAGAACACTAAAAGTATCCTCAGGGGATATGAAACCGTTTCAGATTACAATTACCTACTTTTCTCAAGATTATTAAGCCATAAAACGGTATGTGCCACTAAATAACTTTGTGTAACACTTGCGGTTTCCAGAGATGTTCAGGATTTGTCAGCCATTTTCAGAATGGCAGCTGGAGAGGATGAACTGGGCTCATAGACTTAGGGTTTGATGCAGAAGATTCTGCTGCTGGAATAAATCTGTGACCAAGAAAGCTACATGGAGCTGGACATGTTTTCAGACTCTTAACTGTTTAGAAAAACACAAGGTCATCTGAAGATAACATTCACAATTATATAGTAATATTCACACTTAATTATACGGACATTTGAAACTGCATGCACAATATTTGTTTTAATTAATCCGTTAGATTAATTAAAACAAATATTGTCGATGCAGTTTCAAATGTCCGTCCCTTTTTTCCCATTTCCAAGGCTTGTCATATGGTTTTCATATGTGTGATTCTAAATCGATTGACAAATAAGTTTGGCACCTGGACATTTACAGTAAGATTTGAACACAGAAACAGCTTGATCATTAACAACTACACCCTATGCTATGAAGGAAAGATTGACATCCTAAGGCTTGGGAAAACTAGGCTGAAATATTTCAAAACAGGACACAAACGAGAAATCGTATACGTTTCCATCCAGAAGTGTAAGAATAACAGCTGATCTTACCTGCGGCTGTAAGCCGGATGGCCAGCAAACAAGCAATGTCTAAGCTACAAACTCAGAAAATTCAGAAAATGGGAAACGAATCCCAAAGTTCAATATGACATCTTCTATCAAGGGTTTGCCACCTGTGCAATGAAACAATGATTGTTGGGCAGCTATAACTAAAAAGTGTGTGAATTTTCTCACAACTTTTTCTAAATATATATGGCTAAGTCAACACACATGTTAGTAATCCAAACTGTTTCCACAATTGTTTAAAAGGAAATATTGGAGACGTTTAAAACCAGGATGGAGTCGGGACTGGAATGTGCTTTAATTGCCGTCTTTGGCAAAGGAAGCAGACTTGAGTATTTGATGTTGCCCAGTGTTGGCAAGTTTCTGAGAAACACGGCTCCATTTTCAACATGGCCCGTCGGTCTCTCCCTGCCAAATCACCAAAAGACATTAATTGTTGCTGATAACAATGACGGAGCATGCTCAGTCCATGGTTCAGTCTGGCTAAAGTCTGATCATTTCTGTGGCTTTCAAAATCAACATATAGCCAACAATAAAGAACGAAATGAAATTCCTCATGATGGATGACTCCAGGAGGCCTGTAGATGGGAATAGCCTTCCAACGCTGGGATGTGGTCCCAAATTTCAGAATAATGGCTTCAGCTGCCTTGTCAGTCACGTGAGTCCACTCTGCTTTCTAATCGAACCGTCAGTGATGAGTTGTTCGAACGTGACCTGACAAATTAATTTGGATTTCTATCTGATGAGAGCTGCCTTGAAACAGTCTCTCTGTGAGCATCTGGCCAAACGCTGCAATGAAAGGAAAAGAAATGAAGAAATCCAAAAGGCAGAGATTCATTAAGAACCTGGACAAGCCTTTGATCATTTAAGAAGGTGCAGGAAGAACAAAAAAAAAAAAAGAAAATCTACTTTCTGATGTAAAAAGACAGATGACAAATTTTAGAAGCAGGTTGAAAAGAAATAAAAACGTGAACTAATCTCGGATGGTTTGATTGAACTTGAGCGAGCAGTACAAGTGCACTGCAGATGCTTTAATTCTAAAAAAAAAAAAAAAAAAATCAACTTATGCATCTGCAAACATTGATATAGAACACATGTATTTTTGGTAGGTTCTTAGACAAGCTTGATTTTCTTAAACAGTATTTTAAAATTAATAAGCGATTAACAAACAACGTATTCATAAAAAAAGGATAAGAATAAGAACGGATTAAGCTTAACCATCATATTTATTATTTTTATTGATATTATAATATCAGTTATGGTATTAAATGATATTTCCTAAGTATCTTTTCTATTTACCATGTGTTAATTTCCTTTCTGTGATTCAAAACACATGAAGTGAGATTAATATTAATGTTAGACTCCATTTAAAAGGCTGGCCAGTGAGACTACACAGTGAGGGGATACGCCCTATAGGGAGATTTTACTACTGCACACACGCAGACCCTTTATCAAACGGTGTCAGGCAAACATGTCTTATTCTGCTGCTTCATGCTCTCCCATCTCTCAGAGAGAAATGTCTCGGTGCCCTCTTTGCCTGCCTGAACGATTAGATCTAAATCTCAGAGCAGCTGCTCCTCAGATGGCAACCAGGGAAGGGATAGGGAGGTGTGGGAGACATGTTGAAGCACTCCGGAGGCTTTCCCAAAGCCTTGCAGGAAAGAGGGGTTTGTATATTGGAGAGCAGCACCAGAACAATTATCACTTTACTTAACTGTAATAAACAAAAACAAAAAATAAATAAACATATTTCCATGTTAGTACAATCCACAAATTGAAAGAAGAGTGATGGCTAATAACTTTTGTGGCTCAGTTCTTCCTGAAAGGTTTAAAGGTTGAAAGGCATTTCTCTTTTCTTCCCTGCTGGGCGAGGTAAGAAGAATAGTTTCCAGGCACCACTGGGAAGCTAATTAACGGGGTGGGTGAGAAGAAACTATTGCTCTCAGTTGTTTTTACCCCCTGAAGGGAAACGCCCACCAAAGTCACTCGTTCTACCTCAGATCGTGTCTTTTTCTTACATAGAGGAAGCACTATGTTTTTCTTCAACACACCCCACTGACCCCAAATCAGCTCCAAGTGGAGACAC